>JAAAKQ030056781.1:0-16003 GCA_010016005.3 Zanna intricata
ACACACGCTACAATTCATTCATCTCATCCTCTGAAGATATAACCTGACGGTGGTTCCGGAGGTAAAACAAAAAAAAAAAAAAAAAAAAAAATAATAAATTTATCCAGAGTTAAAATGGTTATTTTACAATAATTTAGTGTGTTTTACGGGAAAATAATTACAGGAAAAGCAAAATCGAACGCGATATGATCTCCGCTCATTTATTACATGGCCAACAGTTTTTGCCTCCCGGCCGTATTGATAAGAGAATTTTTTTTATATTTTAGTGTCATATTTGTAGCAAAGTACACGAAAATTGAAGTTACCTAAGTAAAATTGAATATTACCTGTATATCTTGAATTTCATTATTTTATGATAAATTTATAATTTTTGTTTTATCACACAGATGAGTACAAAAGTTGTAAATCTCTACAATAGAAAGAAGTATCGCGAATCTATTCGACCGATTATTGGATGTTAAATAACTGATATTGAAAAATTTTTCGCCGGCCACATAAATTCATTACGCGGGCCGTATGTTGGCCATGCCTGATGTAGACGACAAAATATGTGAGAGGCTATATTTACTATTCAGTGATCGATCGCATCGTCAGCGATTTCTTTTCCTAAGTTTTCCTTCTAACATCCATCGAAGAAGAAAAGTCAATTTCACATGTTTATTGCGATTACCTCGGTTACGCCGTTGACAGGTACTTTCATATAGGATACTAAAGTACCACCTACCCTCGAGACTTACAACGTTCGGTACCGCGTAAGCGAGTTTTAAACTTCCCCTTTTTTGTTGTCGTATTTTACAATATATATTTAACCTATGATTTTATTACCTATAACCGTTAATTATTTTGGATTTTTTTTTGAGCCTGTCGGCTTATCGCTGCTGAGTAATTAAATAAATATTTTGTTAAATAAATAAAGGAAATTCTCTATTTTACAAATTATTTGTTTAATAATTGTAAATACTCAAAGGTCAGTAAATTATACGTCGATTAGCTATTAAGCAGCAAATTAAATATTAATTGTGTTTTTCGAATCTAAATTCAACTTGACATTGTTCAAATAATTCGTACAGAAACAAACAATTTTTGTCGCGTTACTTAATGTAATTGTTTAATTAAGCTAATCTAAAACTAATAATAAAATGGTAGAGATTAATGGATATCGTTGTTTAAATGATTATATATTTGGAAATAATATGTTTTCTTTTATTATCTCACCGTAAGGAGATAATTTATATCGCTTAAAGAATTTTTGACTGCTGATCTGTTTGTTCGGTATTTTAATTTAAGAACTGTCGATCCGGTTTACGAAACTGTAAAAAGTTCAAGTAAAAAAAAATATTTTTAATTTCATTTTTTGAAACTACAAATTAATTCATTTTTATAAAACGATTATATTTTAATTTTTAACTGCGATTTTTGTTCCGCAAAATGAAATCAAACAGAGTTTTTTAAATTACCAATTGGTATATTATCCGGGCGATAATAAAACCTTAGTGTTGTTCTCCCTTGATAAAAAAAAAAAATATATTATCCGATTTTGATTTCAAAATATTTAAATTCTTACAGAATTATACGTAACAATTCTCTACATAGATAAAGATATATATTTTCTATAAACATCACAATATTCTATACTCCGCATAATCATCTATTTTTAACATTTAATATTAATCTTGTTCCCTACATTATAAATTGCTGTCCACTACATATAAGAGATTTAGAATTTAGTTTATATTAGAATTTTGATAAGTTAATGAATTACAAAAATTTCTCAATAAAAAGCACGCTGAAGAAGTTATAAAGAATTTACTTATCAATCGAATAAGGAGATAACGCACAAACAAGTCGAGTCTGTTCACCTTCACTTCGCTCACACCCGGCACTCACATGACCACACCCAGTTGCGCTCCCTTACAAATATTACTGCACGAATGAATACACTCGCTTACGTTTCAAACTTTGTAATAATAGAAAGAAACAAGTAAACTGAATTTAATTTATCCCTTTACACAACACTCAAGTACAATAACGATAGGCTTCTGTTTTTAAATCGAACTAGTTATGATCTTTTGATTAAACCAATAAATTTTGTTACTAAAGGATTATCTTTATTGTTATTTATTTTTACTTTTAACTCTTGTATGCAATCGATCCGGAGACCGGTAAAAGAGATGAAAACGAACGACCAATGAGTCTATTAATAAATAAAAATTTATAGTAGTAAAATCGTTTCCGATCTTGGGGCCGCTTATGTACAGAAACGAGCCGACAAAGAAGATATCGTTCTTTCCGTTTCCTTCTTAGGCGTATCAGTGAAATAATATTTTACCCCGTCCTAAGCTGAATCCTGAGTATTTTTTTTTTGTTGTTGCGAATTTAAGAACTATTTTACATCGATAAACTATTTTACAAAATGTCTGAGTTAAATTTCTAAAAAAAAAACTGGACCACTTAGCTTTGCTAGGTCAGGACGGCTAGCGCCCTGGCTTCGAGCTCAACACACCCTGTAGGAAGTGCGCAAGCGCATTCCTTCACTATCACTATAAAAAAAGAAAAACTATACTTACTGTTTCCCCGGGGAACTAATATATTTTACTGAAACTTATCTGATGTTTTACCTATTACTTAGATATAGTTTTGTGCCGTGTAAATTCGGAGAGTTTTAAGGACAGTTAAAACTCTAACTTAAAATAGAACAGTTTAAACCTTAATATGCTGCACAAAAGTAGTAATAAGAAATGAATATATGAAAAAAGAAACACAAAAACGCAATAATATTCATGTGATCTAGAAAATAATATCCATGTAAAATAATAATATAGACAAAAGCTCGAAGCTAAGACCTTGGAAAAATTATCGAAACGAGCTGTAATAAATTATACTCCGGGTTAATTAATAACTTATTAATGCTTAGCTTTACTTATTAATGAAATACCACCGACAACAATAGCCAAGGAATCAGAAAGATAAACGTTAATTTTCTTAAACCACCTTGTCAAAGGAACCAGAGAAGCTGACAAGCTGACTGCTGCATCCAAACAAAATTAGATGTAACCTGAAGCACTTGAAAACTAAATCCGTTATATGACTGAGAAGACTTGCTTTGAGCACATTAGTAACAAATGTAAGGTCCTAAAACAACCACCGGATCACTCAGGGAACTAAAACCCTGAAACAATACCGCGCTTTACCATCGCAAGACACTTCACCAAAATCTGTAAATGTAAACCAATGTGTAAATCTATGAACAAAGTATTTTGCATGAATATAGGAATATTCTAGTGTAATTCCATTTTAGGACGTAGCATTCAGGCACTAGCCTAATCGCTGTCTTATACAGATTAAGATTCAATCTTGAATTGAAGGAACATGTTGAATCAAACGACAGACCGGAAAAAGCAGTCCGTGGTTTTCTTTTGCTTTGGTTACTGTTAGAAAAACATGTTCATTAATCATCCAAGTCCGTAACCACTTCTTCTCTATACATTCTACAGTAACCGATCTCATAAAAAAATATTTAAATTTAATTATTTTTCTAGGAAAGTAACGACAACGGTTCTTTCTAGATTGAAAGCATTCTATTAGCGATAGAGTGCTGATGTATTTTGTTAATGATGCAAAATCTACAAACCATTTTTGTAATTCACTTTAGGGAAAAGTTTGACGAAAAGCGCAAACAAAAGGGTCTTAAATGATTGCAGGAATGAAACCGTTGACAAATTTACGGGTTCATACAAAACCAGTTCATGTATAAATGTCGAGTTTAAAAGGTTCAAATTTCCCACATTGTTACATGCCACTTATAACTATCACTAGGATGAGTAGAGCAACAAAAACTTAAAGCATGAAATAGTTTCTTTTTAACCGCTTCTATATCAGAGGTGTAGTCGTTATCACATTTCCGAACTATAGACCCCTAGTTGCATGCAGATGCATAATGGAAGTTGAGTGATGAAAGTGGAGGCTAACCTATTGTAGTAAGCCTAAGATCCTTCTAGTTTTATAGACTGAAATAGGAACACAGTTACTGAAAATCAATTTAAAATAAAAAATAACCCCAAGATCAAAAGAACTTAACGTACACCGTATGGAATGTAGTTTTTCTTAGTACATGAAACAATAAATGTTTTGGCCGAATAAATTGGGATTCTGTTTTGATTACGCCAAATATAAATTTGTCTATATCCTTTCGCAAAGTCGCGTGATCAGAATGATTGTTAATCTTAACTACAAATTTAGATATCAGTAAGTCTTTTGAATTATGACTTTGGATGACTTGTATGTAACTTTTAAGTTTTTATGTATGTTGTACAATTAGTTTTAAAAGCCTACTATTTTATTCTAATTTGTAAAAATAAAAGATATTATTATTATTAATGTTTCGACTAATTTATTAAAGGGACAAGTTAAATAACAAGGAATCAAAGTTGGAACTCCTAAAAAACGCCAAATGCAGAATTTAATTCTTTACCGTAGCTACCTTAACACGAAAAATGTTTACGTGATATAAGTATAGCTCCGAACTCACTTCAGCATTACTTTACCAACACCAAGGCAAGCAAGCTTTAACAGAAGTAAATCGTGAGGAACGATATCGAAGATCTTAAGAAGGTCAAAATAAACTATATGAACTTATTTACGCGATTCAACTTCTGGAGCAGTAAATACTACCTTATCGGTAAATTATTAGTTGTATATCTACCTACACGAAAACTACTGTAGGTTGATATCGAGATCCGTAAAAATGTTAATAAACAATTCTCCCAAACACTTAATCAACAACGCTAAGTACAGAAATAGGACGATAATTTTCAAAGCTATGAAGATCCCCCTTTTTCGGTACTGATCACAGTTCCAACAGTCAGGGAAAACATCTGATCTCAAGCTAAGGTGGTAAATTCATGTAAGAACGGGAGCAATTAAGTTGACATGAGGCAGATTAGGAAAGACAAGATAATTAGATTCAAATTCAGCACTTAGATCTTTATTAGAACAAGATTCAAAATTGACGAGCTACCTCTTGGTAAGTTATATTGCTGCAAGTTAAGGTCATCCGTAAGATTAAATAGGATATCGTTCTTCTTCTTAGCGTAATAATAGACGTTAGGAGAACTGGATGTCATGTCAGTTAATATCAGGAACGCTAACATCTGAAATAACATAACGTGGAAAGAACAAATATCAACTTAACTTCTAAGTTACAAATATTTTGGAATAGACTCATGATCTGCGACAGAATTAAGATAATGATTGCATAGCAGACAGCACCCTTCCGACGAATTTGTGTTACGGGAGTCTCAAGAAGACTCCCGTAACACAATAAAGAAGACTTTTCAAACCTGGGAACAAAAAAAAAAATACAAAAGAAGAGAGTATCCAAGAGTAAACCGCCTCCAAACTTCTTGTCTGACTTAAAGTAAGTCACGTTCAGTTCTATAAAAACCATTCAGCGCTAATACGGAAACAGCAATAATATCTAACAGCAAGCAATAACAGATAGAAAAATTTCACCAACCTTGTTTCGAAGACCCCAAAAATTCTGTTAATTATGCCAAATTTATTTTTGTTTTTTATTAAATCTTCTCCACCTCCATGGAATTATTACAAAAAAGTGAAATTTGCTGACTTGTGTTCGGATCTAGGAGAACGTAACAATGAAGGATAGCCGCTAAATTCTCTTTTTGTTTTCAGTCAAGTATAAACGACGTTAATAGTCTAACATTACTTAACTAAATTTTGAATTACGTCAGAAGTACAACGCTCAAACCCAGTAATAAATAACGGCTTAGTTGTAAACCTAACAATATCGGTCTTGTTTTTACCCGTACCTAATACATATTTTTTCTGACATTTTAATTTGGTTTAAATAAAGTCCGGTTATTGTCAACAGGCGATGGAGGAACATTATTTGTTGTCAACCAGAGAAACAACGTTAACGGAGTTGACGGAAGGAATTACTACTCCATCGAAAGCCTTTCCTAAAGAAGATTACTTGGCCTTCTTTACAGACGAAATTGAGAGTCCGCCTCATGAAATTATTTAACAGATTTGGGGATCAAAGACTCACCAACAATCAGAAACTTGTTAGGTTGACAGATTCTCCTTCCATAAATCCGTCAATTCAACATTCATTATTATCATCTGTTCAGCCAAAATATTTACCTTAACCCTTAAAGCTTGAGATAGCTTATAGCTTAATTAAGATAAAGCTTAATTAATATATCCCTTTACACCGCATGCCAAAGGTTTAGAGATGAACTAAACTCTTTAAAGGAGCATCGATATAAATAAATTACGTTTTTTATATAAAGATTTTAAAGTTTTTATTTTATTTAATGAAAGCAAAGAAAGATAAGTGCACAAACTTATAGTTTGTAGCGCTGCCTGCTCTAGATTCCCTGGTCAGTTTATAGGGCGTTTTAATCTCTGCAATGCAGGTAGTAACAAAGAAGATATTTTTAAGAAAAGAATCAACAAAAAGAATGTATGTAGGTTTTTCGCCATTAAATTTACCTTATAATTATACTTCTTAAACTTCTTACAAATTTCACTCCGACATTCGATAGTTTCTCGGAATCTGGTATAGTTCTATAGTAGATTATTGAAATTAGGAAACTACCGTCTCGGCGTAAACGATGACAATCGTAGTGTATAATTCATCGATTTTAGATTTTAAATTAGGGTTTTAGATTTAATTACCGTTTATATTTTTTCTAGTTAAATACTAAAATTATCTTTTGCGTTAGTTTTATGTGAACCTAACGATTTTACTTGGTAAAAATGAAATTTTCTAAAACTTTCGATTTGATTTGATGTTTCGGAAAACTTCTACTTGGTCTAGATAGAATAAGTTTATAATTTATTCTTCGATAAATATTAAATAACTATAAATGTAGTATTCGCTAACACTTTACTTCAGTTATCTATAATTGTGGTCGCTTACTTTTAAGTATTTAAAATAGTTATTTAAATTTTGCAACAAAATAATTGTTTACATTTAGTCTGATAAAATACTTGTACCTTGAATCGGTAAAAATCTGTAAGTCGAGAAGGGTAAGTTGAACATAGTGAACATTTCCAGCAAGACATTTCCGTGATGGAAAGCCGCTATAAAGGGAAATGGAATGCTAAAATGCTAGCCGATTATTGTTGGACATTATTTCGGGATGTGCCGGAGGCTATTTATAAAAATAAAGCATCAGCGAAATCATTCTTACACAGGTATGGCTCTGCAAAATTATAAATTTTACAGATTTCAACTAATTTTTTCTTAATTTTTTTTCAAGCATAATTTATTTAAAACTAACGATGATAGAAAAATTGTATTTACAGATCAAAGAAACTCGCGATATGGTATCGCCCTTAGAGAAGCATTATCATTTTTTTTTTGTCTAGCAGTATTATTGGTGTATTAACAAAATGAAGTCTATATTTCCTGAATTAGGCATCTAGCGTTTACGTTCTCGTGAATGAAAAAAACTCTGATAAACTTGTAATGAAAATACATTTATAGTTCACTCCAGTAGCTGGTAGTTTGTATCCGTGAATATCATACGTATTTTCTAATTCTCGTTATTTCTAGTGGTTAAATATGTCGCAACAAATATTTACGCCGCATCGAACTCTCGTACCGAGCGCTATACTATAATCGACCGAATACAATAGAATATTTATTTAGCTGAAAAAGATGCGCCTTTTGCCGACCAAAGAAAACCTGAGATTCTGGTCACCGAATTTTATTTGCCGATCGGCTCTGTCGTGGAAATAGTTTTACGTATCATCTTTTGTAAGGCGATGTAATTCTTGCTTACAGGTCGAGTAAGAGTAACGGCCGAAGTCGTTTGTCCTGAAAACAACATCACCCTTCCAGAAGTTAAACTTCATCTTGAAACGGGCTTAAGAGGAATAATAATCTGCAAAGTAAGATTTTTTAGTATTTTCCTCACGACCCGAATTCACCGACCTGTTAGGTAAATCAAGCCCTGTGAAAACCAAGCCGATATTCTACCACAAAGATACCTCTTTTTGGGACAGAAACCGGCTGCATAACGAATGTTATTACTCTCAAAGGAAATTAGTTTAACAATTATCATTTTCCTCGTATCTCATACTTAAGTAACTTACGCGGATAACGCCCCCGTTTCTGTGCTGAAATAATGCATTTATACTGCCTCGACTGGGAAAAATTTCTTTTCGATTAATGCAACAATCATAGAAAAGCGACATACTCGAATTTTTGCAAAAAAGAGTTCTCGTTTAAGAAATAATAATAAAATAAAAGGAATAAAGTACAAAATTATATTAATAATTTAGAGCTCAGGTTAAAAATAAACTATAAATTAAAATATAGAACGGAAAAGAAAAAAGTAAACAAAGAAAATTCCGATATTCATATCAGTGTTTTATTTGTATAACGTCGGAAAATAGCTCAAGAAGAAATGTTTAAAATCTCACGATTGTAGGATTCTAAACGTTTATGCCTAGCCGAGTAGCAGGGCTGCGCAGAAAGTAAAAAAATATATTATACTAATAATCAAACTTTTATTCTGATTCATACGTTTAACCTTTGATAAAGTACGTAGATTATTTATTTTATTTTTTACTATTATAATAATTTGCTATTTATTATTATTATACAGACAAGGCCGTGTTTTTTTTTAATTACAGTTAATTTTGTTTTTCATTGTTTATACAAAGTTTGCCAGCAATAAAAGTTATTACACCGAATGCGGCTGCCAAATCTGCAGTTTTTTTAACATCAAAGTATTTTATTTTTATTTATTTTGTAACATTTGTATTTGGCTTATCGGCTTTATACAGTATATTCTATTTGTAACCTTTTATCTAATGTAATTGTATATTTCTTACTAATTATTATTTTGAAAGCAAAATTTAAAAACGATGTATTGTCTTCTTTTTTTTTTTAATTTTATTTCAGTTTACTCAATGGTTATTAAAAGTGTATCGTTTTTATAGTAATGAAGCCGCTTTCGGCAATAAAAATATCGTAAAATTCTGTTATAAGCGCTTTAATTTAAAATAAAATAATAATGTGAATTAGAAACAAATTAAACTAGCACGTATCGAATTTTAAGCGAACAAATGTTAAACCATCCGCACGAGTGTGGACGAATTCACGGGCTTATATGTATGTATGGTATACATGTATGTGTGTGTATGCATGTATTTTTGTGTATATGTATTGTATATATATGTATGAATATACGTAACATATACACAAATATAAAAATTGTACATGTATCGGATAGCTTCAGAAAATTTTCGGACTGCGCTTATTTTGCAATGTCTTTACTCATTAGAAAGTTTTACGCTATATTTCCTTCGAAGTAGTTTTCTTCGGTAGCCGCATAATTTTTCTCGAAATCATAAATTCTTGGGAAACTTACCGGAACCCATCTATAATTTTCTAATCTATAATTTTCCGAGCGATGACTCGATCGGAGTCCTGATATAGCTTTGCTACAAGGTAGATTTCAAACGAGCAGAAGTAGATGGTCCCGATGGGAAGAAGCGCGAGACGTCTCTTAGATCGTGCGTCAAATCTAGGCGATACTTTTTTCAGCAAGGCTATATTTACCGGCCCTATTTCGGAACGATTTGTCCACAAATACGATCTGTTTTTAGATCATCATTCAGAATACTGCGGTTACTTACCGTTAGTACTGTAACACCTGACGGTATTCCTTAGATCTCTTATTATTTTGACACGATCGATTTTTTCGTTGTTTGTGCGCTTGCGGTTTCATTTAAACTAACATGCGTTCACGGATATGCTTATATAACTCGTAAACATTGTTCGTTATAGTTTTTATCCGATGAGTTTTCTAACGATTTTAATATCTCATTTTTACTTCATTCGACGTTCGATGACAGACATTTAGACATACACGTTATAGTATGCGCGTTACACGACGCGCAGCCGTTGTATTGTCAACGAGGAAACGAAAACGCCAGGTGATCTTAATCGTGATTTAAATGACTTAATGATCTTATCGTGATTTTAAGAGCTTTCCCTACTTACGAAGCAATAATAGGAATACTATGACGTTCTTGCGATACGTGAGCTTCAATTAAAAAAAATTTAATTAAATATTAAAGTTATCTTCGGCGTAGCTCTCAGTAGTTTAGTGACTTTTTGAAAATGATTTTACTATACGAAACCCACTTTGGCCTTAAAAAATGTTAAGCGTTGACAAAAACTAGATTTTTTTTTCTGTTTTATTTATTTGCTTATCGATATTTATTTGTCTGAGGAACGAGCAAAAATCCGAATTTAAAATATGTCTCCGGCATATCACTTGTTAAAATTACGGTTCCGCTTTCGTAATGTTTCACATATTTTCCTCCTTCCGTTCTCCGGGGAAAACTTTTAAAAATGTACAAAAAGATATTCTTGTAGATTTTCTTTGTAGATTTTTCTGGTGCTATCATCATACCTTTATTTTCATTCCCATATCGTTTTAATCCTTCACGCTTCATAATCTTGTATTACTTTTACAGGTACTCTGTAATTATATTATATTTTTATAAAATGTTTTCCTTTTATCGGACCCTCAACATTTTCATTGTAATGAAAATCTCATTAATATATAGTTAGGATCTGAGACTGGAAAATCTCTTTAATTTTAACGAAACGAGATTTAATAAATTCATCTTAATTCTTGTTTCGTTATTTTTTAGCGCAAGAAAAAAGGATATTGTATTTTCCTGAAGATGCTTAAATGCTTTCGTGAATTTCGAAATCGTTAATGTGTTCGCGAGCGAACATTGTAGAAGTATTTTATCGCTTACTTGGGATAGAGCGCGATTAAAAAAGTACTGTAATAGAGTATAAAAGAAAACTATCTAACAATAAAAAGTTTGATATGAGGTCAGATAATTTACATATTACTATGAGATAGGCGATTATATTATTTTAAAAAAAAGAAGAAAAATCTGGATCGAACGGTGGAAGCCAGTGACTATCGTCCTTTTTGTTTCTAATCGCTGTAACCTTTCTTCTTTTATTTCGACTGTTGACATTTTTTTATAAATAATACAATTAAAGTAATTTGTTTGCATATTAATGCAGAATTACAAGCGATTATAGGTTCAACTTATAAATTTCACTATCAACGGATCGGTTTTTTTAGAAAATATTTCAGCGTTGCAACTGGTTATCGAAAGTAAGACTTAACATTCCGCTTAACCGATACAAATAATCCATCAGTTGATGACGGATTGTTTATGTTAAATAATACATTAATTTAATAAGTTACATATCATATGTTGCAAAAGTTAATCTTTACATTTCTTTTGATTACAGAACTGAAAATTATAGATCTGATGGCGGTTAACGAATCGTATTTCTAAGAAATGTAAGTCTTACTATCTTTTCCATCATAATCTTTTTACAAAAATTGTAATCATATCTTTAAGTACTTATTCTAAACTTAAAATTTTTTCTGTTAAAAAAATAAATTAGTGAGAGATATATCAATTTTTGTAATGAACAAACGTTAATACGTTTGAATTATCGGTCTGACTGCTTTCTTAAAAAAATATAATTCTACACCCTATCGGTCTAGTTTTTATATAATTGTAAATTTTTACAAAATATAAAAATGTGTGTGTGTGTGCGCGCGCGTATTTTAACGAAATTAAATGTGTTTTTTTTCAGCCGATACCGAATGAAACACAATATTTTATTTTTTAATAAGTTTTATTATATAAAATAATAGTAGGAATTTCATTCGATTATAAATAAAAGCGTTCAGTTCGATAATATGTGACAATTTAGTAAGTGTGATGCAACAAGTAATACAGATAAAATAGTATAGGACAGTCGATTGTGACCACTGCAGATCGCCGACTAAGTCCTGTTACAACTACGACGCCAGGTGTAAAGCGAAACGAGAAAGACCGGGAGAAATGACGCAACATTGCATATTATCGTTGTTGTTTTCACCGTATTTACACCGGTGAGTAAAAATAAAAGCACTTAAAGTGCAAAGAAAAATTTACGCTCGTTACGGATCCTTAAACATTCCTAACTCAGATAGATGTCTTCGGTCTGTATTAATTTTATACGTGTTTTCTAAACTCTCCGTCGGTTTTGGTATAACTTCCCTTCTTTTAGGATCATAATCCGAATATTAAAAGGTAACTTTTTTCCGGTACAAGAAGTACGAATTTGTTGCATTTCCTCTAGTGTGTAAGTTTTTAAAGCGAAAAATTGTTTTATTTTTCTTCCGTTTAGATATTAAATATTCAATACCCGCAGTATAATTAATCTGATGTATATTTTGTTTTTTACATAATCGTTGTATTGTACGAATCGTGCTTCCGGATGCCGATTTTCGGAAGCAAGCAAGCAGATCACTGAAGATTTTAAAGTTGAAATTATTATATTAAAAATTACCTATAATGATTTTTTTTTTACACACAATACCGTATTTTTTTTTAACAACCTTATGTAAATGAAATTTTATTCTAAAATTTAGTTCTTAAATAAGTGTATTGCTATATGAAAAATACTTAGTTTTTTATTTTTTTTAAATTATCGATTATTAAAAACTGTAAATTACGTGCATAATAGTCCTTACCGCGGGATACCGGAAATTTCAACGCGAGGAGGATCGAAATAGATATTTTTTACAATTTATATCGCTTAGCTTCTTCGTTCGTCGTGTAACTCCTACCTTAGCGGTAGCGATTATTTTAGATCATTATAGATATACTTTTAGCTCCGATGCCAAATTTTTTTTATAACGTCCGCTTTTATTATCTGAAGCCTATATCTTTTAAATATTTATTTTTTTGTTGTCGAATAGCCTATTCAATTCAACCGATTATATTTAAATTAAAACAAATTAAGGTATATTCTAATCGGATGTAAGTGATGTTTCACGTTAAAAAAAATTAGGAAAGATAAAAAAAGCTAAATACTCCCGTTGAGGTCAGAAGTAAGCGAGCTTTTTTCTGCGACCCGGATTTCAGTCGGATATATTCTTGCTTCGATATACCGAAGCGGATGCCAGGAGATACTCGATAACAAATATAGGCCTCTACAGACGACTCGGACTCGCACAAAAAGTCGCACTATAATACTCTCCACATTTACTTTATTTTGAGATAAGCTCGAGCTTTATTCATTACCATATCAAAATATTATTACATTCGGAAGTAATATAAAACAATGTAATGTAGTGCGCGGGCTGTAACGGACATATACAGTATTTAGATCGATTAATATTAACCGAGAGTTAGATTTTTTCTTTATTCCTTTTCTCCAGCCGTCTTCTTGGAACAACTTTTATTTCCTCGTGATTTTAGTCTACGCTAGAAGATGTTTCTACGTTTGCTAGTTTTACTGCTGAGTCGTTGATTCGTAATTTATTTAAACTAATTTAATTACCTCTTTATTAGTTTACTAAAATGAAGCAATGATTTGATATTAACTTATTTTTGTCGTTTTTTAATCTTCTTAATTGTTTTTTTAAGTTTCTTATAGACTTAAGTTTTTCCCTTTGAATTATCGAGATTTATTATACATCAGTATATTTCACCTTAAGTTATCGAACCTTTTATCGAAAAAAAAAGCAATCATACAAGATAAAAAAGAATACCCAGTCGCCTAAATTTCCATATTTTTGATTCTAAAATGTCGTGAATTCTTTGAGATCGGTGCAGATATTAAAATCTGCGAAGTTTTTGATGTTACTTGATACAACGGAAACACACGCCTCAACCCGAGCGGTGATCCGTAGGCGTGAGTTTCTATAGTAGCAGATATGCCGTTATATGCCGTGGTAGCGTCTCGGCTTTTCATCCGGAGGTCCCGGGTTCGAATCCCGGCCAGGCATGGCATTTTTTCACACACGCTACAATTCATTCATCTCATCCCCTCTGAAGATCCCCTCCTGCTGAGTCGCCGCGCGTCCCTGCTTGCGAAGATGGGCGGGGACTCCTGAACCCTTGACGTGAATACACGCATACACGAACACCCACACATAATGAAAAAAAAAGATATGCCGTTTTCCGGCCTTCGTGGCGCGAGTGGTAGCGTCTTGGCCTTTCATCCGGAGGTTCCGGTTTCGAATTCCGGTCAGGCATGGCATTTCTCACTCACGCTACAATTCATTCATCTCATCCTCTGAAGATATACCTTAACGGTTCCGGAAAAAAAAAAGATTTGCGGTTTAGTCGATTCAGGCTTGTACAAAATGGATCTTTAATTGATCATACAGAAAAACCACTTTAATCGTTTCATTTATTAAACGTCTTGTAGATTTTAGGGTGGAAAAAAAATTGTTTTTACAAAAAAAAAATATAATTCATGTATTTGATCGAAGCTGTTAATTTTAACCGTCTCTGTGTAACACTAATGTAGCAGATTTTCTCGCGACGAATTAAGAATTCCGATTGGTCATACTCCTTACTGTTCACCAGCTGAAAATTTCTTCATCTTGCACAAGTTGTCAGATTTATGTGGAGAATCGATTCGCAAAACGAAACTAGATCGAAATTAATTTTTTCCTATATTTATTTGAATCCCAACTGCGAGCTCTACATTTTAAAATTCTGTTTACAAGGATTAAACGTAACAAAAAACCGAAGTGACAAAGTAAAAATGAAAAATTAAAACTTATTTCTGATTGTTTAATGACGGTTTAAATATATAATTCACTGCTGAAGAATATATATAATATATTCGGGATTATTATGTATTTTCGTTTTCCGACAGGGGGTTTGTTAAACACAAGAGCTTTCTTTAATTCCCGCGGATAAGCTTTGCTCTCCGGTAGTTCTTTATAAATACAACGTACTAGGGTGCCGCCGGCGTACAAAACGTCTTCGCTTTTATATCCACTGTTTACTGAATTGAACCATCGTCTTTAAATGCGGTATTTTTAAAACTTAAGGAATTTTAATTAGCAAAGAGTAAGAAATTTAATATCCTTAAAGTATGTGCGTTCCGCACACACCTGTTTCTCAGAAGACTGGTTCAAAAACATCACCAGTGAAAGTAACTATCCATTAATTAATAGTATACGATACACACAGCAAATTACTCTTTGTGTGTGTAAATTTTCCGAAACATAAACATTAAATGACTTGCAGTGTATTTAATTTCAAATGTTAAAATTATAATATTCTGCAGGGGGTCGAGATACAAATTAGGTAGGGTTGGAACACGATATCTACTGTTAATACTTAATGGTATCAGATACAAAGTACCTGGTTCGCGTAACAAAAAAAATTATCACTCAATGAAGTTAAAAGTAGTTATTATACCGTATCTATCAGTCCGTCTAATTTTTAATGCGTACGGATGACCGACCGGTCATGCGTATATTTCCGGACGACACCGTGACCTTCATCGATCATTGTAGCTGTCCCGTACCCTGGGCATTCTGTCACGCGTTCGTCTTATGCACACACAACACGTACACAACAGTCAACACACCCTTCCTATCCATAAACACTTAACGACCAGCAGTGACTAATACGACACGGTTTGGTTTATTTTATGCAGCCTCGCGCACTCTTCCGTCTCTTCGGCCCTGCGCCGCTGACACCTTGTAATTATTTATTTTTATTAACCTCGGGGGCAACCTTTAGGTATTTCTTCAGATGATGGAGATTAATGATTTGTAGTGTCTGTGAAACTGCTATGCCTGACCGGGATTCGAACCCGGGACTCCGAATGAAAGGTCGAGACGCTACCACTCGTACCATGGAGGCCGGCGCCTTGTAATTGCATAGTTTTGTCTTTGTTAACTGTTTGACAATTTGTAGGAATATTCCAAATATTATGTTAATTCATGCTAACATATTAATGTAAAATGTCCTTTTACCTTTTGTGTTTATCTCAGAACGATAAACTAAAAAAAAAACTAAAAAATAACTAATAAACTAAAAAAAAGGCCGGCCTCCGTGGCCGAGTGGTAGCGTCTCGGTCTTTCATCCCGGAGGTCCCGGGTTCGAATCCCGGTCAGGC
>JAAAKQ030056792.1:0-16003 GCA_010016005.3 Zanna intricata
ACACTCAGAATGGCATCCTCCGTGCTCCTGCCCGGACGGAACCCGTACTGATTCTCTTTGAGCAAACGCTATTGATTTCTCAGTCAACCTATCATTGATTCGAAGAAACAGAATCTTAACGAAAACTTTCCCTATCACCGGCAAGAGTGTTAAGGGCCGACAGGAACTCGTAACAGTCGGGTCCTTGTTCCCTCCTTTATACAGCAACTTCAAAACTCCTTGCTTCCACTACACCGGGAAACACCCAGCAAAAAGCAATCTATTAAAGATTCTCATCAATGGGCCCGTTATCATGTGCAACGCACGAACTAGGAGCTCAACTGTTATACCGTCATATCCGGGGGCTTTATTACAGCAAAACTACAGATTACCCGCCGCACCTCCACCTCTGTCACCTCCGAGGACCGATGTTCAGCGCGGTACGCCGCTACCTTGTGGGGTATTCGGAGATGAAAGGAAGCCTCTCACTTGCCTCTGTATCATCTGGGAGTAAGTCATTCAATAAAAACATGAGAACACGCTCCTTATCAACAACCATTCCCTGTCGAGTCGAGAGAGCAGACAGAAGAACCGCAGTCTTCTTCTTACGTCCAAACACCTGATACACAACACCCCATGGATCCTTGTTGCCCTGTTCATGCACAAAAGTGCGCCAGGAATCCCTACGCGGGGCACGAACTAACCAAAAATACCTGGCGCGTTCCCTGCGATATTCCATCATAAGGTGAACACGCCGGCCCGGATCACGCTCACGCTGGGCAACCTTCCGCAGCCTACACACAGCCGCCTTCTTGGCTGAGGGCTCGCGTCTACCACCGGGCCACTCTCTTCCGACCCCTATTATGGGGGATTGAGGCCTTCGCAGCCGTAATCACAGCCAGCAAAAACCTCTCCGCCAGGTCATCCAACTCAAGGACATCGAAATCATGAACCAAGCCCCCAAAGTTGTGAAAATGGCCCAGTCTGCCTTCCTGTGAAGGGGAAGCACCCCTGCTGCAAGAAACTTGCCCATGTGGCTCACCGCGCAGCCTTCCAACGACGTCGAAAAGGACCAAGCGATGATCACTTACGCAATCATCCACAATGGTCCAGTTCGACACCATTCCGTGAACGTACCGCCCATTCGTAACATCAATTTTTGTACCAGCAAAAGCCCTGCGACCGTCGACATACCGATATAAGTTGCGGGCTGACCGACAAAATTAAACACTTCGAAATCATGCTGCGCGATGAAACCTTCCACCATTTCTCCTTTTACATTGGTCACGCTACTATGCCATAGAATCAATTTGGAATTCACATCCGCACCTATTATGATAGGGGTCACGCCTACCAACCGCAAGATCCCATTCCACTTCCGCAAGTGGTCCTCCGTGGGATCCTGATACTGGAAATACAAGCTCACAATAAAGAGTTCTCTGTCAATCATGAGCTTAACCACTACATGGTGGGTATCTGACACCTGCCTCACAAAGACAGTATCCAAGTCCCTGTTTTCAGTGGACCATTTTAAAATTATTTTCAAATTTTTTCATTTAGTTGACAGTCCAAGTCGTCCCCTGCCTGGCCATGCTGTTTATAACCCCTGCATGAAGTATCACCCAATTGTTGATCACAAAAATACAGATTTTGGCATCATTACACTCCTCATGAACAAATCAGTATATATCAGAGCTTAGTCTGTACTAAGAGTCACACTTCATTGTTACAATACTTGCCAAATAAACATCACCACTGTTGGGGGATAAAATTTTGGATGCTCTGCGACTCTGTTACTAATTACTGCTTAGCTTTCTTTACCTATAAAGGGGCTAAAAGTCAAGAAGTTAAAAAATTGTTAGTTCTGTGTAACTATCTGAATAAAGGTTACCATGTTTTTGTGAATAATATTTTTATATCAGTACCATTACTAAAATATTTGTTTATTGCTGGTACATATATATCACTGGTAATATCCATAAAAATAGAAAATTTTTACCTCAATTTTAAAAAATTTTTTCTGTTGGTGAAAAGCTGTATTGTTGTTCTGGTCCGGTACTTGCTTGTGCATATAGGGAAAAGAAATCTCAAAAAGCTCCCGTTTTACTTCTTTCAAGTAAATGTATAGCAAGAAATGTTGAGGTAAATGTCCCTCTCAGGCAAGAAATTGTATCAAAGCCGGCTATAATACATGAGTATAATAAGTACATGGGAGGGATAGGTACGTCAGACTTGATGTTGTATTCATATTGGATGAAAGGAAAACCATGCATTATTGGAAGAAGGTGACCTTTAATGTAATGGGGAGAATGCTTTTGAATTCATATATTTTGTATCAGCAACATAACAAGGGACAAAAAATTAAATCAAGACTTCAGTTCAACATAGAATATATTAAACTATTGGCAGAAGAGTGGTTAAAAACCATTCTCAAAGATCCATGAGGGCCACCTGGGTTGAGAAAACTACCCGATAAAAAGGAAGCAAGGTGCTGCGTTTGTACACAAGAAGGAAGACATAAAGATCAAGAACAGTTTGTATCCGCTGTAGTAAAGGCTTCAAAGCATAAATGTTAAAAAAAGAATGGTAACAAAAAAATTTCAATTAACTAAATTATATAAATTTTTAAGTGAATTTTTTGTTATTTTGTTCACAAATAATTTTAGTTTTTAGTAACAGTGATAGATTAGATACAAATAGCAAGGATTTTTTACAATTAAAGAACAAATTCAGTATTATTTTTTAAAAATGAAAAAAAAGTTGAATTCTATATTTTAAATAATTAATCTAGGGTGTAACACCATTTTGGATTGCAGCGTCACAATCTACATAGTTTACTGAGCAAGTACAATTTTTTTCATAATTTTATAGTGTATATTGTTATTTCTGTAGCATTTCTACCAAACGTCTACTTTTTCTGAAAAAAGTGCTTGAGGCTTTTAACTAGTATTTACAAAATAAGCTTGAGGCCATAAGGGTTAATAATATATATTAAAATAGTTAATGTGAATGTAATTTATTCTGCAAGCTGTCACATTAGAGTAAATATTTTCATTATTTTTTTTTATGCATAAGTTATTTAAAAATTTTCTGATGTAACAGAATAATAAAGCTTACACTCTTTTTTAATTCTTACTGCAAAGTAAAAAGAAATAAGAGGAGGTATTGTATGAACACAAAAAAATAAAACACTATACATATATATATATATATATATATATATGAAGGTTATTATAAAAATAGAACTATTTTGTGAATAACTTACATATTGGAAAATTTTAATTATTTACCAGATTATAACACGTCAGTCAAGGTAAGCTGCATATAGCAGTTTTAATAACTTGACACTCCAGGATTCATACTTCTGTGTTACATCAGTTAATATGTGTGTTGATTACAAAAATTTATTTCAAATATAAATTTTTTAAACATGTGAAAGAGTAATGTAATTTAAAATTTTCCCAGTTTTAATTGCTCACCCAGAAACACCTCTTGTAAAATACTCTTATAGACTTTCTTTTCTGTTTAGCCTCTAGAAATATTGTAAGGTATTACTTCAGAGATGAATGTAAATGATCTATAGTCTTGTACAGTCTCAGTCTGTGGTTAACTGGAACCCAACCACCAAAGAATATCAGTATCCATACTCTAATACGCAAATTCATATATAAGAAACTGACTTTACTATAATTTGAACTTTAGAACTCTCAGCTTCGAAGTCAACTGATTTACGATGAGTTCCCCACTAGGCCAATTCAGTGGGTTATACTCTTGCAGACTATCAAGTTTCATTCTTTTAATTATTTATTATTCTTTTAAAGTGAAATTTAATTTTTATCATTCAATTGCCTAACTAAGTGCAGGATTACAAAAAAGTTACTATATAATAAAAATTATAACATTAATAATAGTAATAATAATACAAGGATAAGTCAAATATAAACTGAACCTTTGTCTGAAACGCTTATACTAGGTATATACAGAAAATAACCGAACCTTTTTAATTATGCACCAACAGAGATAATTAGTGATGTGTGGTTGGCAGCACTGTTCTGCATAACCTCCTCCATAACCAAATTTTCTTGGATTGCTATTATCTCATTTAGTTTTCATGTTATTACTTAAGTGATTTTTGGGAGCAATGATGCAATGTAAAATTTTGCATGAACCTGGGGAAAACTTTCACAGAAACGTTTCAACTTTTGAAACAAGCATATAGAGATGATATTCTAGGTCATCTGCAATACTACAAATGGTTTTCATAATTTAAAAATGGTCGTCAGTCAATTGAAAATGATCCTTGACCAGGAAGACATTTGATATCAAATGACACCCACTTTCAGAAAATCAATGTTCAGGTGCATGCAAATCACCAATTGACTAACACAGAATTTGTAGATGAGGCTAGCATCCCAAGTTGATAATGCCATAACATTTTGAATGAAAATCTACACATGCATCGAGTTACAGCAAAGTTTGTTCATCTCATTTGGTGACCAAACACCAGAAAGAAAATCGAGTGGACATTTGTTGGCAACTTCTTTGCCAACAATCATCATTGGCCTGTTGCCAATGATGATGAAATATTCATGAAAAGGATCATTACAAGAAATGAAAACTGGATTTACAGCTACAACATTAAAACAAAAGTTAAATTATCTCAATGGATTGGCAAATGATCTTCTTCAATGACAAAGTGAAGCTCTCTATTTTTTATTTTATTTTAATGGAATTGTGCACTATGAATTCTTGCGAAACTGTGATCCATGTGTACTATCAAGATTTTTACAATGGTTAAGTGAAAAAATTTGCGAAAAGAGACCAGAGCTTGTGGTGAAATAACTCATGGTTCCTAAACTACAACAATGTGCCCGTACACTCAGCTTTGTCAATTTTTCAGTTCTGTGCCATACATCAGATGACTATCCTATTTCCAGACCTGGTTCCTTGCAATTTTTTCTTATTTCCAAAAATAAAATCAGCAATGAAAATACTCTGTTTTGAGACTATTGATGACATTAAAGGCCATTTCAAATGAAGCTATCCAAGACTGCTTTGCAAAGTAGAAAACAGCTGAGAAAATTGTGTAAATAGAAGGGAGTACTTTGAAGGGGACAAAGAACAGTAATATGAAAAAAAATTTAAAATAAAGTTTGATTATTTTCTGAACTATGAATTACTTTCAGAGTATGAAATGAGTAGTCCTGATATCGATGGGTACGGATGGCAGAGATATTGGAAAGGGAATGAATGCTTCAGCAACCTCAGCATTTGCATCTCACTGGTCAATAGCAATCTTTCAGAGCAAGAGGTTCAATTATTGGTCACATAATATATCATGAAACTTCTCACAAACTGTAGCTTCAAACCCTCCAAAATATTAACTAAACTGCACATGGAATTGTGTTTTTTGTGTTTTGATGTTATCACATACCTAAATCTATGACTGAGCTAGATAATTAAAAGAAGAGTATGAAGCTGTAGTAAATGAGATACAATTAAGTATTCAAGGATAAGTGATCGATGACAACATTCGATCAATCTGCCACCTCAACAAAGATCAAATACACAACTGTAAGCTTCATAGGTTGATGAAATAACTTTAGTCATTTAAGTGCCCATTCCATTATCATGAAGCACCTCAGGTAGTGCAAAGTTTGTGTGTAGTGGATTCCAAGACATTTGACCTAAAATCAAAAATAGGCCTCACTGGAAATTAGCCAAAGACTCCTGAATTGATCTGGACAAGAAGGTGATAATTTTTTGTATCAAAATATGTAACATGACCGATTCAAAGCAAAATCTGTGAGCATGGATGGCAAACAGTGGAGAGTTCCACTCAATAAGACCTTGCTTCTCTACTTCTTTGATTCAGATGTACAGGAACATTAAAAACAATTTGTTAGAGTGAGAAAGGCATAAAGCAACCACTTTAGGCCGTTTGATCTTCAGAATCAAAAA
This sequence comes from Zanna intricata, assembly GCA_010016005.3. Classification (NCBI taxonomy): domain Eukaryota; kingdom Metazoa; phylum Arthropoda; class Insecta; order Hemiptera; family Fulgoridae; genus Zanna; species Zanna intricata. The sequence continues at coordinate 5,941 of JAAAKQ030056792.1, forward strand.
CTGTTTAACTGCAACAATTAAGAACTGAAGAATAGCCAACAGAATGTGTCAGTCAAGATCCATATGCGAGTACCAGTAAAGTAGTATCAATATAGTCTTCTCAGAACTACTTGGGGGATATTGTATAAACTCTAACTTTAATATTTGCAGCAGATTGTAAAAGGTCTTTAAACCTGCAGAATTCCTAGTACAAGCTCGTTTTACTGTGGATTCCTCCAGAAAATTGTAAATTCTGAATTTATAAAGTTGATGAGACCAGTTTTAAAAACAGCATAATTAATTTTCAAAGGGAGATGAGAAATCATCATGGGACACTTAAAAACATGGCACTAATGGAAATTAAATGTGTGGGCTGGAATTTCCATATGGGCAATGTCCCATATGTATCACGTGCTTTTGACTAAATGACAGTTTGAAGTCAAAATGACATCTACCTCATCTTGTTTTCTTACAACTTCCAACAGTTTTATCAAAATTCTCAACATTAAACCATCTTCATGGAAATTTAATAAGATATACCAAGGACATCAACAGGAGTCGATCTGACTTCTACAGATTTCATATACTACAGTATGACACACTCACAAATACACTGTTTTCAAGAAATGTTTACCGAATTATAAACTGCACCATATGCAAATTATGAATCATCCTAAGTCATAAATAAGTTAATTCAAAGAGAAATGCTGAGCGCTCAATTTTCTTGTACCATTCTCATCTCATGTTTGCTCTGAGAGCAAACATGTTTGCTCATGTTTTTTGTTCATGGATAATGTCTTTGAACATGTCATATTAGCTTGGTCTTTCCACTGAAGAAGCTTCACTTTTAGAGAATTTAAATTAATAATCTAAATTTGATTTAGATTTAGGGTGATGTTTCTGATTCAAATTGTAATTTTGAGCCAAAAACAAATTTGTAAGGAGTGGCTAGTACGAAAACTGCCAAATGGAGGGTGTTTTCCCCTATGGGGTCAGGATGAAAAGTAAGATAAAAACCAGGTGATTTAAAGAAAAGCAAGAAACAGGCAAACAATTTATGACAAACAATACAAACATGTTTTGATACAATTTATGAAAAAGAGAAAAAGGAGGAAATTCATACTTCAGTTGGCAAATGAATTAAAGACATGGAAGAGTAAGAGGAAGAATGAAGGGAGGGGAAGAAAACACAGAACAAGTGCTGTTATGTACAAAAACTACAAGATAATGATTTTTCAGTACACTGTAGCAAAGTTGTCTATAATAAGAATGTTGAGAAATTCAAGTCTATGTGTGTCAAAAGTGTTTAATTTGATATACATGAGGTGATTGAGTGGGGAAAAAATTAAGATCTTGTAAAAAGAACAATTATAAATAAATCTAAACCCTTTTTAAGACTCCTCTGAAACATACACCTGTTTAGAAAAAAAAAAATATGTTGGAAGGTGCTGAATCTAACAGCAAATGCAAGAATGTAGTTAAATATAAGAACATTACAGTATTAAAGACCTATTAACAGTGAAAAAGTGCTACATCAACTAATTTTTGACACCTATGGGATCAATCAAAATTGAACCAAGGATATTAGAAAATCCAGCATTTTATTAACAAAGCTTTACAAATATATATTCACTAAATGGTGGACAAGTGCCTATATAAAATGACAAATTTTAATTTATTATAATTATAATTTTTTAATAAAAAATTTTAATTTTTATTTATTTTTTATTTTATAAAAGTGCCTATTTTTATTTAAATTTATACCCTATGTCAGTTTTTCAAGCAATCACATGATAACAAGCACTGTTAACAGTACAGTCTTTAGAAGTTACAGTTATGTAACATGATAACAAACACTTGTTAAGATAGAAGTATATGATAGTATTTAGAAGAGTTGCAATTAAATAATAGAATTAAAACTTTTCTAACACTTGATGTTCTTTCTTTTTGTGAGCCTTTTTCTTGATGAAGAAATGAAGGAATGAGAGATAACTAGGGGTCACAACAAATAATTTCTGCCACAACTATCTTATTTTTAATTGCGTTTAAGTAAATGAAATGTTATTTTCTTCAAAATGAAATGCTTCAGATTATTTAATGGGAAAAAAATTCTGATTTTTACAAAATATAATTAGAATATATCAATCTATTCTTCAAATGTTAATTAATAGTGCAAAAACATAAATTGGCCAACACAATACATATATATATGCACTAGATTTTTATATGCATTAGATGTTTTTTCAGCAAGTTTCTGCTATACAGTATAGTGCATTTCTCTCTTCAAAATAATGGGATAAAAAACAATGTATTAACTTAGGTCTGGAAATGCTTTCTTTTTTAGTTAAGGCTGGGAAGAAATTTTGGCCAAATTTCTGCTCTGACAGTCAAATAATAATACTATTCTAAAATCTATGGACAAAAATTACTGATCAAAAGTTTGATTTTATAGTCAATCGTATATGAAAAATAAAAAAATGGATCCCGAACTATAACTCCAGTAGTTCAAAAAATTAGAGTAAAAAAGCATCCCTATTAACATTTGGCATAAATTTTCTTTAAATACAATCCAAATAAAACTTTAAGACAAAATTTAAGAGAATTAAAATGTGAAAAAGTTTATGTAATTATAATATGTAAATAATTGTCTTAAACAAAAAAAAAAAATTCTAGAAATCTTGCATTAACAAATGATGAGTTAAAAGAAAGATCTATTTTTCTCAAAATAATTTTTTAACACAATAAAGTTACTATATAATTATATGATACACCAACTGATCAACTTATATGTAATAATACTAAATGAATTGCTCAAAATGTTCACCTCCAGTGTCAATGCACATTTTACGATAATTTATGGATGCAGCTGCCTTCTCAAATATTCTTTAAAGTTTATTATTTCTTGGGAGACACATACCATTATGTGTAAAATTCGTTTTCATTGTTAGAGCTATGAGCATACTCTAATGCTTTCAATTGTACCCATATGAAAAAAAAGATTCAAATAAAGGGATCTGGCTGGCTGTAGCAAATGAACCTTATTAGGAGATAAATATCAAGTAAAATTTCAATGCAACCTTGCCACTGTCTTTGACAGTAGCTTCAGACATCAATCGACAAGTAAATCAGTCAGCTTCTCAATCTAATTTTTTTCATAATTTCTTCATTTCTTTAAATTGAACATCATTCAAGACGTTCATAATTTCTTCAATATTCTGACAACCTTCATTGAATTCTTTGTACCATTCAAACATATGCATACACAACATGTGCAGTCTTCCCTAAATGCCTCAGTAACCATTTGAAAACATCCAGTTTGTGTTTTGTTTTGAACTGATATTTTTCACTCAACTTTTATACTTAACATTATTGTAACTTAATTAAACAATATTTCACAATTAACTGAATACCTAATGGTGCTGATTTTGAAACAAATGCCTAAGACTGGGATTGCAGTTTCAAACAAATTCAAAGTCTCTGTCTCTAAGAGGCAGCAACATATCATCATTATTTAATAAACATACCTAATACTGCAGCAGAAGTCAATATTGTGCCTATTTTGAGATTCACAATTGTGAAATAGTCGCTACAGCTCCTACTACGACGCAAGTTAATAAAGAAGTGGGCTTTTAAATACAAGTTGCTACTATTAGAGAACATAAGATACTTTCAGAAAGATATTTTAGTTAATAGCAAAAGTAGTTAGTCAAGTTTGAGAGGTATGCAGAACTTTAAGTTGGCTGGCAAATTATTATCTATGTTAACTCACTTATGTTTAAATATATATTAAAATAAAGTTAATAATTTACCTCTGCTAAATCAATATTGGCAGAGAAATCACAGTCATTTGTTGATAAAAACTCATCTGATAAATTAGACCAATCATCTTTAACAGAACTGATTTTTTGCAACCTTGGTGGAACCTCATATTTGTGTTTATTAACATAATCTCCTCCACCAATGTTAGATTTAGTTTTTACAGAAACCTGAAAAAAAAAACTGAATATTAAAGTTTATTTTTCTAAACTTTATTAGAGCAACTGAAATTTTGGAAAGTAAAAAAAATTTTAACAGTTTTGAAAAAAATAAAAATCAACAAAAGGCAAGAAAATTTTTTGGATATGAACTTAAGATGGTGAAATTAAACAAATTCCGATCCTTTGACGTTCAGGCAAACACCTTTTGATCCAGTAGGTCAATGGTAATACAGGAAGCATATCTGTGTGTAATGAAATGCTTTGTGCAACTCAGCAAATATGATTTTGATTTTCTGTATTAAATTTATATTATTAAAGGAAATAAAATGGTCTTTTAACATTTACTTTGTGTTTAGACAAGTAAATTTCATGAAAACTCAGAAAGCTTGTGTCACAGAAGAATTTTGACAAGTCAACTGCTAGTCATTAAGAAAGAAAGTAGCAACAAACAGAATAAAAATAAGACTGTGACTGTCCTAATTCTGGACTTCTCAGACAAGTTGTCCCAGCCCCATGAGATCAAAAAAAAAGAGGAGAAGCAAATAAGACATAAATTAATAGGCTTCAATGAGGCCTCCAGGGCCTCACCCACTACAGGCCCCTTGACTATCCTGAATGAAAAATGTACGCATGTCTGACACTGAACCATTGACTACTAAGGATTGAGAGAGATCCTGATGATTAATTTGAAGGTGTTTTAATTTCACAAGCAATAGTGAGCGTCTCATTCTGATCATAAGAGCATCCTGCAAGAGACTATAAATTCAATAAAGAGAGATTGGGCTAATCAAATCTTGATCTCTCAAGAGTGTGATTAGTTTTATGACATAATCATGTAATTATGACATGTCGGATGATGTGCAAAAATCAGTAAAATCAACAGAAATAATTGTAATCTTCAATATCAATTTTATAGTGAAAAAACAATTTTTGCTATTTGGAAATGTCAGTTTTTACAAAATTTACTACTAAAATAAAAAACAAAAAACCAACCTGATACTTTATGATGGTAAAAATAAAAAAAGTTAAATTTAATATGCCTAATATATATATTTTTTTAAATTATTTTATTAAAAAACCTTCAAAACTAAATATGTATAAAAAATAAGCATAATTTTTTTTTTGTACAAAATGATTCAACAACCATCTTCCAGTTTGAATGAGTTCTTAATAAAATAATACAAAAAAAGAACAAAGTTTAATTTGAAATTAATGATTTTTTTAAAATTAATTTATTATAAAACCAAAAATTTCAAAGTCAGCAATTTCACTTCTCAGCCAAACCTAGTAATTAGCCAGGGACATAGTAACAGAAAAACATAAAACTAAAAATTTAACAATATTTCTACCAATATTTAACAAACTATAATCTTGTTTTACTATTCCTTCCACCTTCTTTTAAATGGTCACTTGTAGAAAATCAAGAAAAACAACTTAAAGCAGATTAAAAAAAAAATTACTTTATCTTAAAATGTTAAAACCAAAACAACAGCTTTAATTTTCTCTTTCTAGACATATTCTTAACAGTAAAAAATTACATTTTCTATCAAAATTCTGATTGTAATATATAATCCTTGGAATCTGTAAAAAAAAACTTACCAAACGTAAAGGCTTATTGACATTATTGGTTACTGTAACAGACAGATGAGTTCGGGAAGTCGGTCCTTGTTTATGGCTAGATGGAGGAGGTTTCCAAGACTGGTTAGTTGGTTTTCGAGATCTACACTAAAATGAAAAAGAAAGGATTTTAATCATTGTAAATCATGTCTTAATATAAATAAATCCCTAACTATTTTTATATAATATTATTTATTATATCTAATGTTATACACATATTTTCACTTCTTAAATAAAAGAATTTTGAATTTAATTTCAATACAGAAACTTTGTAAAATTTATAATTTTAATACAATAAATTTCATTGTTCAAACCAAAGTTTCCTATGAAACTAGATTCTGAATTTTTAACAGTACATCTTAATATCACCACCAACCAATCTTCCAGGGTTGTGATTTTCTATTTCTACAAAATAACAGATTTAAATATGTTGCTATCGAGGTACTTTTCAAGAAGATGGTGGTTGCAGTTGATCTGTAGTTGGTCAGTTGTGATAGTTAGCAGTTAGTCGTTAGATGGCGCCATTGCAGGAAGAAAATAAATAAAAGTTAAAATTAACCCATGCTGCTGAGGGAAATCTCGGTTGGATTTAACGAACGAGCCGCAACTCCCCGACTACAGCCGAGTCGACTTCACCAGAGACCATCTCCTGGATGCAACAGCTCTTCTCAGAACTAATGCAAAAATCGTCCTTTTCAGTAAAAAAAACCTCCAACAGCTCTTCTCAAGGCTATCATAAGGTTTAAACTACAATACGTTGTTAAGGCATTTGACGACAACAGCCCTCCTCAGGACTACTATGAAGTTTTAAACTACAACCACCCACTGAAGCCATTCAGCGACAAAAACGGCCCTTTTCAGGACCACCACAAGGTTTTAAGGTACCACGTGCCATCAAAGCCATTCGGCGACAATATATATATATATATTATATATTATTATACAGTGCACCTTGAATTTATGCGGGTGTTACATTCAGGAAAATTTCCACATATAGTAAAATGACATAAATTGGGACTGATTTAATGCAGAAATACAGGTTAGGTTCTTGCTAAGTTATATGGCAAATGATATATAAATCACTATATACAAAAAATACTGTATTTTATTTTATTATTTTAATGATATTACAGTACAAGGTATGTACTTAAAAAGAAAAATATGTACTATTTATTTATTTTCTCATTTCAGTGAAGTCATCTAACAACTAACTTATTAACTACAGTGACTAACTACAGATCGGCTGCAGGCATCTTCTTGAAAAGTACCGCTGCTGATTCCTAATAGACAATTTTTTATATTTGAAACCATATATTTATTTTTCGTAGGATAGGCTTCATTACTTTTGTTTATTATATTATTCTGTTTCTGACTGTCAATCCTACATGAATTATTTGAAAATTTTTCCCTCTCCATTCCATTTTATAAATGTATGATTTATTATAGAGTCATTACAAATTTTTTTATTTCCATGTTCAAAAGCAATTTTATTGTTTAGTTAAATGTCTTTGAACAAAATTTATTTAATGAGTATTTGAAAAAAAAATTCCAAGTTGGAAAAATAGAGTTAATATATCCACTCATAAAAAAACGAAATAACAAATTTGGATAACTACAAAGGTATATAACTTTTTCAATCCTATATAAATACCATCTAAAAAACAAACAAAATTTCAACTCGTAACTGAAAAAGAACTAGGTGAATATCAAAGGTCAATTTCATTCCAACAAAAGAAATTTCACACTCACTTATATACCATAAATCCAAACAGAAAATTAGTAAATTTTTCAGAGTGAGATGATATTGCTTACAAATCTGAATATTCTCTATGTAGATTTATTAAGAATAACAAAAGTAATACTGGAAAACTTCAAAAATCAGGAGTTAAACGTGTGATAAAATTTATACTGGGCTGACTTTAGATCTTTTGAAAAACAAATAAGGGATCACAAATTTTATTTTCCCAAAAATAAGATAGCTTGTAATTATGTCTGTTATTTAACTGATGAAAATCATGTTTTTAATGGTAACTTCAAAGTTTTTCATACTGAGAACCAAGGTTTGAAACTGAATCTTTTAGTCATTGAAAATTAATAAACCTAAAAACTCTAGATTTATTTTTAAATGATTAATTAAACTTGAATAGTTCACAATTTTTGAACTTACGAATATGAGATTGGGTTTCATATTTTATGTATCTGGTTTGCCATCAATTCAGTTTTTTTTTTTTTTTATGTAGAGTTCGTAGAGCCAGTAAGTCAACACATTTTTTATTTCAAGTTATTTTATTTCATATAGTTTATTATTTACAATGGCTACCCATCATACAATTGTGCAACACTTAGTGATGACGAACTTATAGCTTCGGGAGGTATTAATGAAAACTCCATATCAAAGGAATCGTCTGAAAGTGAGTTAATGATGAAATAAATCCCATTTGGGCAAAAAATGCTCTACAATAAGGGCAAATTTCTTTCAGGCTTGTAAGAGATAGTGGGTTATTAGTACCAATTCCAGGGAACAACAGACCAATAGACTAGTTTCTTTTACTTGCCGATGATATTTTTTTACAGTTGATTTGAAGAAATACGAACGAATATGATTTTGAACTGTTCTATGCTTCAACTTCCGAAAAATCCTGTATAACTTGGAGGAAAGACCCTACAGTACTAGAGTTAAAAGTTTTCATTGTTTTATTGCTGCACACAGAAACCATTCAACTCAATAGACTCCAGGATTATTAGAAAACCCACAGATTCTTCAACTTACCTTCTTTTAGACAATACATGAGCCATAATCGCTTTCAATTAATTTTTAGATGTTTAAACTTTTCAAAAGTCAATGATCCTCAATACATGTCCAATGAGTTAACCAGCCATTGCCTAATATTGATAGTCTGCTCAAAGTAAGACCACTAATAAATCATTTAATACAACAATGATATTGATGTGTTATCTTTCAAGGGAGTTATGAAGGAATCAATAAAGCAATGATACTTTGCAGAGGCTGACTTATACTCAGACAATATGTAAAGGGCAAGCGCCTTAAGTATAGTCTAAACTTATACTGACTAAATGAACCTGAAGAGTTCATTTTTAAGTTTGCTGTTTGCTGCTGGTGGAGGCAATGACTTTTTTTCAGGGAAAAGTCACTGTGAAAAAGTTGTATTGTATCTCATGAATAAACTATTAAATTGTGGTTATTCATGGATAACATAATAGTTTTATCGTCACTTCCAAACTTCTTGCAAAAGATACATAGTGTACTGGTACTCTATGAATTGGTCGGAAACATTCCTCAGATTTAGTTAAAAGTACAATTTTGAAAAAGGTGAAACCCCACCCCCATTGGTAGCATCTTGGCCTTTCATCCGGTGGTTCCGAGTTCAAAACCCGGTTATGTATGGCATTTTTCACACAAGCTACAATTCATTCATCTCATCCTCTGAATATATACCTTAACGGTGGTTCCAGAGTTAAACAAAAATATACAGATGGGATTATGATTATAAAGTGGAAGGATAAAACACTTGTCACCCACATTTCTTTTCAGTTTGACGATGAAATGTGCACAATAATAAATAAAATAAAACAGGAGAAATCAAAACCATAAGCCAGAATGGCTTATTATCCTTGTGAGAGAAAAACAATTAGATGGTACAAGAAAATATTTGCCCATATTTTACAAATGCTTATGGTCAATGCACACCACTTATACAAAATGCGCAGATAGCATGACAAAGAGAAATTTTCTAAGTACAACTTCCGTCTAAAGGTCATAGAGGAACTTTTCCCAACTAATGTGGAGCAGCTGAAACAAACTTCTCCAGGATGCCATACTATGCACCAATCTGCAAAAGGTGGGTGGAAAAATCTTTGCTGAGTCTGAAACAAAACTGGAAAAAGAAAACAACATTTTTTTGTGAAGTTTATTCAGAGAGGCCAGGATGATTGTGCCCAGTTGAGTGATTTGATAAGTTCCATGAAAACAAATAAGTAGATTGTAGAGCGGTGAGGTTGGTTGTAAATACTGGAAATAAATTCATGAAACTTATAAATTAGAATTATTATAGTGGTAGTACTATAAAATATATTTGTTGAAACAAAGAACAGAAAGGGAACACTGCATGGGCTGGCTGGGTATTGGTTCATCTGTGGTGGGCACTACTTGGATATGAGCACTAATCTATGACATCACAAATTGCTAAAAAATAACCCTAAAACCGATTCTGGCTACATTCAACACTTCAATATAACATTTGGTAAATATTTAATGAAAAATATTTTTTAGCATACTAGGTACCTTATTCATTAACCCACCGGGTTGGTCTAGTGGTTAACGCGACATCACAAATCAGCTGATTTCAAAGTCGAGACTTCTAAGGTTCAAATCCTAGTAAAGATAAAAAAAAAAAAAATACGGATTTGAATACTAGATCGTGGATACCGGTGTTCTTTGGTGGTTGGGTTTCAATTAACCACACTTCTCA
>JAAAKQ030056803.1:0-11123 GCA_010016005.3 Zanna intricata
CAGGGTAATCTGCTGCCACGACACTCCGCGGCGACTGAGTTATGCCTAACGGTGGGTCCAGTTGCCTCGGCGGTGTTTAAAAAAAAAAAAAAAAAAAAAAAAATATCGAAAATTTTGTTGAATATCATACAAACAGTAAAAATGGTTTTATTGAGCTTAGTGTGTGCTATCAACAAAATATAAATGAAAATTAATTAATTCTTTGAATATAAAAAATTCTCTAATTTTAAAGCGTTTGTTTTAGTCAAAAGGCTTATGCAAGCTTTAAAGCTTAATTAAATTACTATCTAAAATTAATAATTTAATAGCGTAAATTTACCAGTAATATGTGTCTAATGAAAATATTAAATTTCAAATTATAGGAAGAAACCGCTGGGAAGGATAGGGTCGGTTTTACATCAGATATCCAAGCTAACTATAATTTTATCACGTGATCAATTTTAGTTTAGTGTGAATATGTGGAGTTCCTGCACGTACTGGGTAGGTACTCCGTCATTTCTCGCTCAATACCTTTATGGTATCCCAATAACGAAGAGAATTGTTATTCAGTTTCCGTTAAGGTCTAGTAAGCGAGAAAATGAACGGGAAACAAGGGAGGTAAAAGAGACGTACGCTTAAAGATGAAGAGAATGAAAAACAGTTTAAAGCAAGTAGACGGTTATTACATTTAATGCATATTTTCTAAACCTCATTTTCGGTAACGGTCCACTTTCATATTTATTAACTTGTTTGTATGCGAAACGTATGATTCACGTTCCAGTGAATTTTCATTTATTGGTCTGAATATTACTTCTAATTTAATCTTCCTTAGCAACAGGTGGAATATTCAGTATTTACTTATTGCAATTTTAGTTTACGGAAGAGAGAGAGAAAAAAGACCGGCATAGACTGTTTTCAATTATCTGTTTCATATTTAACATAGTTTATTCTGGTTAAATTCTAAAATATTTTATTTTAATTTACTCTATATTCAATATTTTCACCTAAACTCAATATTACTTCTGCACCGTACAGAAGATAGCTAGGTAGTTCGGTCGGATGATTGATTGTATTGCTTCCTTTTCAAAAGTAATTTTATTAGCTGAAACGTTTCACCTCTCTCACAACTTGCAGTTTTCTCTAAATATTAAAATCTAACGCTTAATGTTTATAATTTTTATTAAATTTATTGTACCAAAAAAATCAGTCCATTCTGTCTTCCAATTTCATTTGTTTTTTGTTTTTTTTAGACTGAAGTTAAAATTAAAGTAGTAACAGTAAAGTTAAGATAAGAACGCAGTGACAGTATTCAAATATTTCTATTCTCACCAATCAATAAAAGCCCTATAAATTTGTCAGGCCCTAGCGTATAGCGATTTGAAAATTCTTCTTTGTGCTCCATGTTCAGTTATCAAAAAGCTTTATGTAAGATACGTAATAACATCTCCAACTTACAATGTCATAATTTTTTTTTGATTGTTTCCAATGGTTTTACTTAAAGTATGTTGAATTAATAATCCGGATCAAATATATCATAAATACCATTCCATGATTTTATATATATATATATATATATTTCATTATATTAGATTAATACATGAGGTTAAGTGAAATGTACGAGTAAGCTGCTTTCTCCATGTGTCTGTTTAGTTATCTAATTAATATAATAAACTATTTCACTTTTCTCAGCTTTGGTTTAAAAACGAATTTTAGTATGTTATATATTTTTTTTGATTGAAGAATTACGGTACTACTCCTATCTGAGTAAAATCTTACTTTCGTAAAGAAATTTGTTTTTTCATTAATTCTAAATTAATGTACAATGCATCTAATTCTTTTGTGAGAAATCAGTGATTTCAATTTACATTTGTTTCTGTTTCTTTTCCGTATACTGTAGTACATATTCTAACGAAAAGGAGTTTAGTGCATACTTTCCAGCGATATTACAGGTTAGCCCACCGGTTGGCTGGTGGGCTAATCTGTAATAACTAAAACAGTCCGGTCTAGTGGTTAACGCGACATCGCAAATCAGCTGATTTCCAAGTCGAGAGTTTTAAGGATCAAATCCTACTAAAGACATAAATTTTTATGCGGATTTGAATACTAGATCGTGGAGACTGGTGTTCTTTGGTGGTTGGGTTTCAATTAACCGCACTTCTCAGGAGTGGTCAACCTGAGATTGTACAAGACTACACTTCATTCATATTCATACATATCATCCTCATTCATCCTCTGGAGTAATACCTTAAGGTACTTCCGCTATGCTCAATCGCTCGGTACCGAGTCAACCGAGCGATATAGTTCAAGATCCAATCAGACCGAGTTACGTTTTACACTTTAAATATTATTAATTTATTTAATTCTGCCGCTGACTTGCCCGGACGTCACAACGTAGCAGACAAGCCAACATTTTTAGTGGTGGGCGTGCGATTTTGGAAGAAAAAATTTTTTTTTTTAAATATTGTTATTTTTAATTGTTAACAAATGTGCATAAGAAAAATATGATCTTAATTAGGAAAATCTCGAAATACTGATGGTGACCTTTCCCTACTACCGCTTCCACCTTTTAAGTTGAAAATTTAATGACATTCTCCATATATAAAAGTAGTCTGAGTAAGTTTGGTCAAAAATCGGTCTTGCAGTTCTGGAGATGTAGAGTGATTTAGAGGTCATCAACGGACACACTTACATACGAACATTAACATCCGGAAACTTTCCATCCGGTTTTTTCGGATTTTTGGGTTCTTTAGGTGTCAAAATGTCAAGATTCGGTGAAAACCGCACATATGTGCAAATTGAACCGATTATATACTTTCCCTTCTAGCTCTATAGCATTTCCTAGACGGGAAAGTAAAAACATATAGAAAAAGTTAATATAATTTCTTGTCAAAAGTATAGTATAAAAAACTTTACATTGCAAGCACTGTATATTTATTTGAGCACTAGTGAACAAACAAATACAGAAATAGTTGGTGTCATTATTCTTTTATAAATCTAATCGATAATTAATTTAATCAAGGTAAAAAAATAAGGGAACAGACTTTCATTGTTTTAATTAATTTTTTTTTTTTTTTACATTCTTCCATTATGTTGTTAAGAAACTTGAGAAGGTGATTAAACTTGTAAATTAAGGCTTTGTTGGAATTGAGATCATATGAGAAGAAAATCCATTTAGCGAGCTGGCTTCTTTTAACCATCCCATTTGTTCACCACACAAACTGTGTAGTATTAAATTTCCACTAGTTAGATTAAAATAGTAGTAGCTACTGAATAGAAAAAGAAGTGGTTGTCTTAAATTAGATAACTTAGTATAAACTAAACTACGATCATATGTCTAATTCCCCAAAGATAAAATTATAAATATCAGGTGTACATTACGCAAATGATGATAAATTATTTATAAAGTATTTTATGACAATATTTTTATTAGCTTCTATAGAAACGAAATATTACGTAACGTTCTAATTATAAAATAAGTTAAAAATTATAATTCTGATTGATAGATTATTTTACTAACTCACGATTACGCAATATTAAGCAGTAGCGTGATTTTGTGATAATTGGTTTTTTATTTTATCCATATATAATTATCTGATTTACCTACCTCTTACTCACATTTACGTTTAGTTAATCGCTAAAAAATTGTTAACAGATTTAAAATATCTGTTAGACGAAGTGATTATCACATGGTAAACCATAAATTATTATGTTCAACTTCAGCTAATTTCTATCTGCCAATAATATTAAGAATTATCTATTATTTATAAGGATTAAATGATTATTTTATTTCCATATTTCATAATGTACACTATAATAGCAAAATAACAATAAAAAAAAAATAATAGCGGGAGAGATTAATACAGCTTGAAAGAAAATAGAATAATGAGAAGAAATATTTGATTACCCGAATTCGGTATACTAGAAGTTGCAAAATGTTTGCTGAATTATAAAGGATTGGGGAAAAAAAGAGAAGACTAGTTAAACAAAAGAAGAGATTTCAAGAAGAAAAGAGGTTCTTTTTAAATGGATTTCTACAAAATGGAAAGAAACTATCTAAAATATTTTCCTAATAGAGTATTTCAATACCGACAAATTTAAGAGAAACCAGAGAGGCAAGAAATTTGTAATAGAATATCGTAGAGATTAGCTTGAGTGGTAGATTAAATTATCGAGCTTTAATTAATTTTATAATACTGAAGTATGTAGAGGATAAGAACTGTAAGAAAAACAAATATTGAAACCCATTTACTGGGGATGCGTTAAGTAGTAAATATGTAAAAGATTAAACAGAAGAGAATGAAGTATTAGAATTCAATTCGACCAGTGAAAAACCGGGTAGTTCAAAAAATTAAGAGAAATTAGTACTATTTTAATATAAAAATTTTAGATACATTTGGTTACAGCTTTATATTAAAAATATTAATTTTTTTCTTGTATTGTCAATTTCATTTACGTAAGAGGTATAAAATCTGCAATCACATCTGAAACTCACTACAAAGAGTGAAGTCGAGTTACGCTTGCAAATAGATAAGAAACTAGCCCTTCCGTAATTCACTTATCAAGAGAAAACGGAATCATAACCAAACGAAACCATGAGGTCAACCAGCAGCAGAAATTCAGATATACAACATCAACGACCAGTATCGCTACCTGAAATTGGAGAAAAATAATGGGGATTGCCAAAGTAGTATCAAATGAACTATAATACCATTATCAAAAATTATATATTTTAGAGTCGACACAACAATAAAACTAGCAAAAAGTAAAATGCATCAGGTAGACGAATGTCACGACCATCTGAGGAAAACGGGATGCCTGGGACAAGTCTAAACCAAGTAGGACCACCAAAACACATTCCACTAAACAAAATATTAGCAGACCATACAGCTAAACTTCTTTCACTTATAGCCAAATAGTATGAAAAAAAAAATGTAAAAAAAATTCAAACCTAAAAACATAAAAAAAAGTGTTAAATTATCCAACGATTTCAGATATATGATTAAAAACTTAATTTAGAAACAGAGACAACACAGTCATAATCAAATTCATAAACATGAAGTCAAAGTGAAATATTTAATATATGGGTGATTATTGATAGTTTTAAAGATTACTCTGCCAACTTCAACATTTCACGCAATCCTAACTTGAAGGACAGATCCATAAGTGATTGTGTTATTGTCTATAGTCTATATAATAATAATAAAAAAAATAATAATACTAGTAATGACAATCGGTGGGGTAGTTAGTTGCACGTTTGCTTGCATCATCGGAGGCCCGAGGTTAAATTCTCCTGTAATCAGAAAAATTTAACGATTAACCCAACATATTCGACAATGATTTTCTTAATGTCGTACTTAATATCATACGTCATACATAATAATAATAAAAAATCAATTCCTTCTTTAAATGTCCTAAAATAATTTCGGTAATTGGTGATAATTTTAACGTTTATTCATTTTAAGTTACTAATTCTAATTAAGATAATGTTAAGCACATAAGCGTGTATCATTATGACAGTTAGTGTTTTTAGCTATTATTTTGTATCAGGAGCAACAATTCAATTACAATTAAACGAATAAAATTACATTAGTTCAAAATCATATTATTTTAACTGAGAAATAAATTATTTATACATTTACTAATTAAAGATACTAATTTTGAGAACTTAAATTGCAAAAACTGGATATTTGGTACTTCTTACAAAAAATTAATTTTTTTTTTCTTCTGCTCATTATAAGATTAATGGGAGATTAACCACGTAACATACATCGGGGTTGAATCCAGTCTTCCTTGATATATTTCCTCCATTTTTTAAATATGTTCATTAAATCTTTTTCACCTTTTATTATTGCAATAGAGAATTATTTCAATAAATGAAATAGATAGAAATGTTATTAAGAAATGAATAAAATTGTGACATTTTGAATCCATGATTACTGACATTCGAAACCAAATCGTCACAGCCGGCAGAATTTATTTTCGTGTTTGAAAAAAATAAAAACAATATTTTTAATTTTAAGCAGCGTTCTATTTTTCCCAAAACAAAATTTTCTTTAAGCCTTAGTTAAACTGATTAATTGACGCAAGAAAACATATTTAAAGATGAACATGGATTTATATTTGCATCACATTGGTTACAATGTTTCTCTTTTCTAGTTATTTACTTTACAGTGTTTGCCATACGTTTTTTGCTGCCTTGCAAGTAATAATCAACAGAGATTGATGGAGTTTATGTAATATTATGTAATAATATGGCTTCCAGGCTATTAAGTCAATAAATATACTAAAATTCTTATGATTGACATCAGCCAAACCTCGGCTGTAAAAATATAGGTTATTCAAAAAGTTAACCAACCTTACGGGAAAATTAGTAAGTTAGAGTAGTTGTTGAAAATGACCAGCATTATGCGATTCACCTAATTGAATACGACGTTGCATGCTTTTAAATACGTGTTGTAACGTTTGTTGAGAAGCTGCAGAGACACATCGTTTGTATTTCACTCTACAATTCAGGAATGATGTAAGAGTGAGTTTTGTAAGCAGCATGTGTAAGATATCCATACAACAAAAAGTCAAAAAAAAGTTGGTATGAGCCGTAGCATTATCCAGCTGAGACCACGTCTACTCTAGCCGGGTTAGTGCTTACGATGAGGTATAGTGCCAAACGACAAGGTACCAAACTGCAAAAAGACAGAAGGCTTTATGTTGAGGTCATAACTGTCAAGCTTTCAAGCGGAAAAATAGAAAAAATAAATCTACAGCGATGTGTGCAAGTAAAGCTATCTGTCCTTTTAGTTCTTTGATATTAGTCTTAAATTAATACCGTATAGTCTATCCGAGAAATATTTTAACAAATTAAAATCCCTAAATTCTTTTACATACACTGTATTTTTTAACATACTTGCATAAATCCTATCCGATGATAAACCTTTATCGAAACTTTTAATATTTTCTCCATTTGATATTCATAAAAGGAATTTAAGCAAAAGTTAATTTCTTGAACTTAAAATAAGGAATGTTAACTTTGACTTCGTAAAGGTCAAATGAGAATTACCTTATCGTAAATAATGAACTCTATAATACTGAGAGAATTTCAATTGTTTAAGGTAAGAAAAATTTACAATTTTGGTAATGAGGGACGAAAATGGACTTTAATATATAGCCATTCCTGTTAATATTACCTGTTACTCTGATAATATATCGCAATATAATATTTTTATGAATTTGATTTTATCGTAATGTTTATAAATTAAAATATAATAAATATCAGCACATGAGTATCGAAAGTCAATGACCCCATCAATGATAATAGTTTTTGAAATAGAATTCAGAAGTCCTCGTGCGTCCTCATCGCCACCCATTCCTTCCGTCAGGGATGCGTGACGACTCAGCAGGAGGCTGTTCCATCCCCTCGACTCATTCCTGTATGTATGTGTAATCCCGTGTTCTGGTCAAGGGTTCTGGGAGTCCCGTGCATCCTCATCGCCACCCATCCCTGCAGGCAGAAACGCGCGGCGACTCAGCAGATGGCTGTCCCCCGATCATGTTTTTGTAGGCTACGCGGACTGAAGCTGAGACAATTCCCTGAATTCCTCCTCTTTAGTTTGTAGAATTCTCGTGATGAGGCCCTCTACCGTCCGAGAGTCTTCCTCATTCCTTACCATTTGGCCCACCACATTCTCAGGGAAGATCCAGCTCAGCTGAGCTTCTTTTTTACTAAACCACTTCCACCTCTCGCATGTAAAAAAGACATGTTCGGATGTGTTTACTTCCCCGCAGTAGACTCAGCC
Organism: Zanna intricata; assembly: GCA_010016005.3. Lineage (NCBI taxonomy): Eukaryota > Metazoa > Arthropoda > Insecta > Hemiptera > Fulgoridae > Zanna > Zanna intricata. Next base: position 7,770 of record JAAAKQ030056803.1, read on the forward strand.
AGGAAGCACTCTACATCCAAATCTGTGTAAGTAGTAGCCAAATTCTCCGTGACTAGAGAGGAACTGAGAAAGGTAATATTCACTCCCCCCCATGACCCCTCACCAGCCACAGCTCCAGGTTCGGGATTAACCTGTATGACCACCGCCCTGTCGTGGCCTCATCCCACATTTTCTGCCGCTCCATATTCATCCACCTCCTCACGGCATTCCTACAGCTGCTGCAGTCGTACAGACGCAACAGCGTCTGTCAGCTCTATGGAAACCATTCCAACCCCCGTAGGGGAAGACACCCATTTTATGACGTTCCGGTCGCCACACCATCCCTCTCGTTCCTAGCCATGAGGGGCTTTACCTTGCCCAAAGGAGTCTTCTTATTGACCTCAAACTGATTACATATTTCAGTCACCAGCCTTGCCCCATTTGGGATGCCACCGATGCAAATGCCTCGGTAGACATCTTGGGAAGCCAGTTCATCTCTCCTTTCCAACAACTGCCAGCCTAGCCTGCAGCTGACGTAACTGATAGCTACATCACCGATCGTACCTACCCACCAGCCAACGCTCGCTACAACTCTCCTACTTGGTTTCGTGACACTACAAAGTCTCCCGATAACGTCCCGTCAATTCACTGACGAAATAATGAGAAGGTGGGTTTCTGTTTGTGTTTGTTATGAGGGCAATAATCATCCCGGACTTTTCTACATATAGAACCTCCTGTGCGAGATCTGCTGAGCCACAATTCAGGCATTTTTTGTCTCATTTCAATTGGCAGTCTTGTAGCCACTGCCTACTCCCTTCTCTTCCACCGGAGCTTGTCTACAACATGCTGGAAATCTTCGGTCATGGCCGGAGATTCTCTAACACTACAAACCAGTGAACTAACAAGACTCGCCGTTTTCCTCCTACCGCTCGGTATGGGCAAATCCGTGATGTGATGATTACCCGCAGCGAGCAACGGGAAGCTGGTGACCTTCTTTATTCCCTTTTCACTCTTTGTGCCCCTTATCTGCTACTGGATCGGTCGATAAACCACAGATTACGTCAATATACAAAAGATAAAATATTAGAAAATGGCATACCATAAGGACCGGCTTTAAGGGATATCTTGTTCACGATCACTATTATCAAACTGCTATTAGCCATTCCAACAAAAATCAGCAAAAGCGTCTATGTTATCATAGATATAATCATCTGGTAATTGTATATGCCGGCAACCACACATTTATGGTGAAGTAAAAATTGCAACGTGCGATAAACACAATCACCTAAGTTGCGAAGAATAATGGATCTGAATTTTCAACTGAGAAAACATACTGTGTAATCTTCTGTAGGAAGAGAATTCTTCACCGAATTCCTGTTATGACCATCGACGACCATCTAATACAGTTCGAAAAATATCCGATCTTTAGGTCTTCTACTAGATAAATCTTTACAAGGGAATTACATATACAGGATTTGTGTGACAGATGCAAAAAAGCCCTAAATATTATTAAATGTTTATCCAATATCAACTGGGGCTCAGATAAAGATATACAATTGAGGCTGTACAAAGCAAACAATCGAATCTTGACTAAGGATGTTTTGTATATTCATCCGCCAAAAAGTCGCACTTACGAAAGTTAGACGTAATACAAAACAGCGGAATAAGGTACGCCACAGGCGCATACCACACAAACCTGACGACTAATCTAATGTGAGAAGATATAATGCCATTTCGTTGTAGAAGAAAGATCATATTGCTAAGATATGCAGCAAATATATGAGCCTTTCCTGCCCATGTAAATAATGAACCACTTAACCATCATCCTTTAGCTGCGTTGTATGAAGGTCGTGTTGCCTATTCTAGACCAGCCGGAATACGATATAACTAATTAGAAGGAAATATTAATTGCCCTCCTAAAACGTTAGAAATTTCTACTGCAGACATACCGCCATAACTTTTGCGAGCGGTAAACACAAGATTGGATCTCTCCTATGGGAAAACAAAAGAAAAAATAATAATTTAACCGGAATTTTTATCAAGCATCAGTAGTTACGTTTAATAAATTAAAATTTATACTTTACTTTCGGTTCTGAAACCGAAAACGGTGTTGAATGCTCAATTTTTGGAAGCTGCCAAATATGGAAAGCCCTTACACGGCAGACCTTATGCCACACAGCAAGGTCTTCGTTATTTTGAAAATTTCTGCGAAGAGAGAAAGTTCGTATGTTCCGACTCGTTAAGCGCTCTTACTGCAATCCAGAACAAGAATATTAAGGATGTCCTGATCTCTAACATCCTATCTATTTTATATGATTTAAATAGACGAGGACAGCGATGGTTTTTCTTTGGATTCCCGAGCATGCTGATATTACAGAAAATGAAAGCGCAGACAAAATGGATGAAGGCGCAGGCAACAGTCAAGTTGTCGCCTTTGATGTAATTCCTGTACGACTGGCTGATATAAAGAATTGTCTAAGTGTTAAATTAGAAACTGCTGGAGTAATGAGAGGAGAAGACTGGTTACTAAATTTAACGCCATTAAATTTTCTCCGTACAAATGGGAGAGCGATGTGAAACTGACTTGCCGAGAGAGAACATGTGGCAGTGACTAGATTAGAATATCACACGCAAGTAAAAAATTCATATTTGTTAACCGGCGATGATAGATCAATATGTGTGTTTGCAACAAACCACTTACAGTCAAATGGAAGAGTGTACCATATACGAGGACCACAGAAAGAGGTTTGGTTTAGTAAATGAAATTTTGAAAATGGAAATGAAGAAAAAAACAGTTGCTTATCTGCACGCCAGTAGTCTAATAACTAGTCTGTAACCATATAAAAGCTATATTTTCAAATAAAGAAGAATTTTATGGATATAGAGATTTAGTAATTTGGAGTTGTTAATATATTTCATATTGTTAATTACTTTTTCTTTTTAAATACCAGGGCTATTTACAACCTATATGTGTTCTTGTGTTCAATATGTGTGTTTGTAATGTTTTATATTTGTGTTTAGTGTTTTTAATGAAATGTTAGGGCCCTTTATACCCTAACATATGACGGTAATTTAACTATCAATTTTTAAAGAATGTGACGAGCGCTAATGACTACAGCATTTGATTCCCGTATAACATTAAAAAATTAAATAAATAAGGTTTATATCTGATCAATCTGATTCTGTGTTTGAAAATGAAAGTAAATTAAATATAATGTGCCAGTACGAAAATGATTAAGTGCAAAACTTCTTGCATGCAAAAATAAAGTGATTCTTTAGTACATTGTCTTATAAGCAAAATTCCCCATCACATATTTTTACACGATCATAAAATAAATTTTTCTTCCATGTCAGTTAACGTAAAATTTATTCTAA
>JAAAKQ030056814.1:8226-23874 GCA_010016005.3 Zanna intricata
AAAGCTAACTTTAATTTTTCCCTTCACTTAAAATAATTAAAACTGAGATAAATTTTATTACACTTTAATAAATAAAAAAAAGTCCACGAAAATTTAAGAAGTTTCTAGTTCACAGTACTAATTAAAACAATTCTATTAAATCTAGCACTTATTATTTTATCTACTTACATAAAATGCATAATAAAAATATTGTAATTAATTCTTCAATCATAAGTGAATACTTCAACAAAGCACTCTTGGACATCCGCCCAGTGTGGTTTAACAATTTAATACTACCCACACCTGTTAATGAACAAAGTTCAGCAACACTTAGAAAAGTGTCCTCAAATAAGACCTATACATAAAGCTGCCAAATCCTTTCTTAACTATTAATTAAGACACTAATTAATTATAATTTTTCATTTCACAAAATATGTTTTTAAGTTTCATTAATTTCTAACCAACAATAAGGTAAATGGCCATTTCTCCCATTATAAAGAATAAACTAAACGTATCAATTCTTTAGTTTTCTGTTATATATATTATTTTAAATTCTTACATAAAAGATACAACTACTCATCACTATTTCTTTCATAAAAGATACAACTACTTCAACTAGTTAAGAAATATATTTAACTTCAAACATTTTCTTGATAAAACTTTTCTACAATTAAAAATAGACGTAATACTACATGATAATACAATTCTGCTTGCTTTTTTGATCACATGGATTTTCTCTTTATCAAGTTACTTAATTACTAATCAGTTAGATACTTAGTAAATTACACTAAAATTTACTTTTTAAAAATCATCATCAAATTAAAACAAACTAATAAAACAAATCCTTTCACTATTAAATAATTGACAACATATTCCTTTTACTATAGTTTTACAACTAAACTATTGGTTGATCAACAGTAATGAAAGGAATAGGTATCTTATATTGCAAGAACTTTGAATGTGACTAAGTGCACTATATCGATTTAATAAGTTTTAATATTTAACAATTTTAATTGTTTTACAAATTCATGTATTCAACAAAAAAACTTTATGTAAATTTCAATAAGATTTATTAACAAAAATAAAGCTCCAGAAAATAGTGCTAATATATTAATTTAGAATCTCAATATAAAATAAATAAAGCATAATATTGATGGTTAAATATATAATTTAAAAAATTAAATACACAATAGTTTTTTTACCTAATCAAAAGTGAAACATGATCATTCAGTTTATTTGAGATAAACAGATTTTTATTTTTATGTACAACTGTAGCACAATAAACAGTAAGATCACTAAAATAAATAAGGTAAATAACAATAACGGTCAACAAAAATAAATTATACATTGCAAAAACAAAAGCAACTGTCCTCAGTAAAAAAAAATGCAGATAAAACAATTTCTCCCAGAAACTCTAATAAAGAAAAGATCAATAGGTCACAATGTATTAAAAATAAAATTTATCACCAAGTAATGTTATTCACAACATGAAATTGTCTCCTGAATAGAGCTTAAAAAATGAAAAAACTATGAATACCATGATACAATATACATGTAGATGTACATGAATAACAATGAAATTTAAATTTTAAATTTCAGATTATCAACACGTGATAAGATAGGAAAAGCATGTATTAATGTTAATATTTAAGATAAGAACAATATACACTAATATCTAAAATGTCCCTTAATACTTTTTTTTAAGTAGTAAAACAGAAAAACCCATTAATAAACAGCTAATTAAATAACTAATTGTAGATAAATGAATTCTTTATTATGTAACAGATCTTTTTCTAAAATTATTTAATATTCAAAAACTATCAGTATAATGAAGTTAATTAACTGACAAATATAAAAATTTAGAAAACAGATTATATACTTCAAATACAGTCAATTTTAATGTTTTAAAAAAATCAAAAAAAAAATAAATTTTCACAAAATCTTTTTAAAATAATGAAATGCAAATAAGAAAAAATTACTTCACTTCGTGTAATGAATTAAAATGGGTCAAAAGGTAATAAGATTAAAGTCACATAAAAATGTTTACAATCTGATAAAAATTACAGCTGAAATTTGTAGTAATTCATAACGTAAATAGTATGAAGAGATTTGTTAGTTTTATTCATGAGTAAATATTTTAATAATTAATCAGTAACAACAATAAAAAAAAAGTAATTAGTGAACATAATTAGTACATAAACACAGCCGTTTCTACTAATTAATATATCAAACTGTATAAACATTAACAAATTACATATGGGATATTATTTATTATATATTTCATTAATATGATTATTTAACAAAAAATACTAAAATTTTTCTTAAAATTTTGTGGACAATTGAAAAATCACGTTTAATAAGCAAATATATTTAAAAATTTTTTTTACAAAATAATCCGATTATTTATGATGACATAAATAAAAACATGGAAGCATTACAGGGGGTCATGGATTCAGTGACGCCTTTCTGTTGTTTTCCCTTTCTGCCAACTTTACAAGTTTACCAAATTTAGGAGTGACATGCAATTAAGTCCTACCCAATTTACAAATAAAATACACTTAAAATCTTTAATCATTTACTAGATATCCCAATTCAGAGTGAAATTATCTACATCAAATACCTTAACCCCAAATAAAACTGATTCAGAACTACAAAAAATATTATAAAAATAAGTAAAATAAGTATAATTACAATTATACTTAAAGATTTAAGTCAATCTCAACTAACAACAATTGTTTGTTACATTTTTGAAAATCCAACTATTATTGAGGAAATAATATATTGATGTTATAATTATGGAAAAACTAATCAACACTTTTGAAAGAAATATTTTACAATGAAAAACAGTTTTGTATTTAACAGTTACTTTTTAGTAACAGAGTTTAACTCCATTATGGGTCAATCCTATATAGTATTTTACTTAATGAATCAAAATGAAAAATAGCAACAGTTTAACAAACCACAAAACAAAATAACATCAATAAAATCAAAATAAAATAAAATATTGTTAAATATAACAAAATAAAATCAAACATAAATACAAAGAAGGAAATTCCAAGCAGAACATCACACCCCTTCAGCATCCTTTCTTTCAACAAATATGTAATAAAACTATGATCATACATTCAGCCCAGCTTTTCCAATTAATATGGAGATTAAGAGTCAATCTGATAATATCAAGCTGACAAATGGTCCCATGCGCATTAAGTCATACATAGTACATTCATATATCACATGATAAGCATCATCCAACATGCCACAATGTACACGCATACCAGAGTCCACCAGGCCAAATTTCTGAAGTCTGTTTTGAAAAGCACCATGTTCAAAAAGAAATTACATCACATACTTGTTAGGGTGCGCCCAAGAGCATATAATTGCCTTGCAGACGCCCTTATACAAAATACTCATAGTCTTAAAATTAAGGCCCCAATCAGGATTGACCAAATGTCGAATTCTAAAGAAATCATTACAGGCCTTTCCCGCAATGTATTGAAGGTACTTCTTAAACTTATCCAGAACAAATAGTAATAAAAAATTTAACATAGTTGAACAAAAAGCTAAGATGTTTTATACTTGTGCAAACACAATCACTATGCGCCAACTTCTATAGCTGCTAGCTAACGGCCTTCCAACTTATCAGCAAATACTAGAAAATTCCATAAGTGTACATGAAGTTTAGCTACTTAAAAACAAAGTTTTATAAGTGGAAACAAAATACAGAAACCAAGTGCAAGGAGAGAATAATTTACATCAAACCAGAAGTTGTTAAGTCTGACATTCAATACTGTGGAGGGCTATATTTTGGAGACAGTATTTAGTATCAGTACTTTTTTTTTGATGTACAGACGTTTTTGTAAGCCATGTAACCAAAATTATATTTCACCTAACTGCGGATGAACAAACAAAATCTTAAATAAAATAAAAAATTGTTTAAAAAACATCAACAATTGTAGCAAAGAGCACTATATAAACTAAGTAAACCGTAGTGCTCTAAGACTTTCTTGAACACTAAGTAAACTGTGTGAATAATGAACTACACGCTTTAACAATAATCTAACAATATATTATACATGTCAAAACAACTTAACTGTTTTTGTTCCTAACTCTATAATACTATCTCTTCTTTATACAATCCCACAAATTACAGACTTGTATAACTTTCTCCATTCATTTAGTCGAGAAAAATTACATTAACATTAAAAAAAAGATTTTCAGAATAGGTTGCCCAGTTGAGGATTTAGGCCAGTTTGTTTCATTATTCTGTGAATGTAAGAAACTGAACCAAAAAGGTCCCTTGCTATTTCCTAACTTGGATCTCTCCTCACAAGCAAAATACATATGTATGAACTAACATATGAGTACAAAATGTTTGAAGTGAAAATGAGAATCAAGAAAGTCTATTTTCATTTTTTTTTTTCAGTCCTCATTGATAGAATTTTTTGGAACTATCAACCGAGTAGAATTAATCTTGAAATTTTTTCTTTTGTTTCTGTCATGCCCAACAAAAATGATTCTTAGTAAATTTTGCAATTAAGGGAAAAATTACAATGACGCTATACTCTTTTCCCCATAGGGATTGTGACTAAAATAAAGTAATTTTCTTACATAAGTAAGTAAATGACGCTATGCTGCATATTTTTTTATGTTGGGTTATTTGTTATGTAATTTTGTTAAAATAAAAATAACTGATTTTTAGGGTTGTGTTCCCTAATGAGGTAATAACCCTGTTTGCCAATGAGTTCAAGAATAGGTGGAATTAGTCTATAGCAAATTCAATTAGCTTATAGAATTGAAGTAAACAAACTGCGCAAACTAGTATTCAAGCGGCCAATTCACAAGCATCTCAAAACTGAACAAAAGAATGATCATATGAAAATATCAAGGGTTTTATTAGAAAAGGAAGACATATTATGTAGTGAGAGAATGATTCGTGAATAACTAACACAATATCGGACTTCCTCACAATGATTTATTTCTTCAAATCCTGTCACGATCGCAAATTATAATGTTATGAAACAATTCATAAATAACCAACACGATATCAGACTTCCTCACAATAACTTATTCAACAAAACCAAAAAAAAAAAAAACAAACACTTATAACACTTAACAAAATCTATACAAAATAATTTAAACTTTCACGCAGTACAATGGCAGTGTCACTGATCAGAACTACAATACACAATTAAGCCAATGAACAGTGTCTTCGTCTAGCTTATATACTGCTCATTGTACATCTAGAAAACACTAGAAAAGTCTTTTTGCTTCTATTACTAATATCTATTTTATTTATAAATATAATTAATTCCAAACAATATAAATAATTACATTAATTATAAAACTAAACTTTATCAATGCAAATTGCCAAATAAGAATTCATTCTTCTGTAAACATAGTAATATAAAGATACAACCTTACTGCTTCTAGTAGTTTCCATAAATTTCTGGCAAATTCGAAAGGAGATGATTACACACAACAAAGACTGAATTATTTGAATATCATTAACAAAATATTATTAACAAAAAAATTTAACAATGTTTATCATTTTAATTAGTTATATATTTATTTTGTGGAATTCAATATATATGAGGAGTTATAATAATTTTGAAAAACCTTGTATTATAACAATTATAAATTATAAACGCTTGATTACATGAGTGCAATATGATTAATTAATTATAAGATGACTAATATGAGTAATGATGATTATGTTATAGGTAGATATGGCCACGTTGTGAATTGGCATAGATACAAGGCATATGACTCAACAGAAACATGATGAAATCACTAACATAACTTTGTTTATTCTTCATTCTACAAGCAAAATGAATACAGTATAACAAAAGAGTAACTGAAAATTTTTCTTTCAACATGTTAAAAACAGTTGTAGGATCTGTGCATTCTATGAAAATAGTAAATTTTCTTGTTAGTTTTTGGTGACTGAGAACGAAGTCCAATTTTTTTCTTTCTCTTAGGCCTCATTAAGAGTTAGATTCTACGAGTGACTGAGATATGTAAATTTATATTTTGTACAGATACACATCTCTTTCTGTGAATCATAAGACCTCACGTTAGTGAGGGGGCTTGGGTGCTCAGTGATACAGGGTAGCTGGATCAAAGGTGCAAACATATAGTAGAGGTATCTCTTGAGAGCCAGACTAAGGAATGATTCCTGAAAGAGAGCAACAGCTCTTTCAGTAGTAGTGAAGGGCATAGATCAGGAGGAATTAAAACAGCCATATTAACATCACTCAATCTTTTGAGTACTTCTTGCAGCTGAAAACAATGGAAAACTACAGCTTTTTTTTTTCCATGAAAATGTAATTCTCTGCATTTTCATACAACAAAGAGAGAGGTGCCTTCCTTGGTAAAATATTCAGATAAACTAGTCAGATTTCCCCATTCAGATTTCTGTACGGGGACTACAAAGGGATCACCAGAAGATTAGAAAATAACATTCTATCAGCTACAACATAGAATGTTAAAAATCTAAAAAATGTTGGTAGGTTAAAAATTTAAAAAGGGAAATGAATACGTAAAATGTAGATGTAGTAGGAATTAGCGAGGTTCGGTGGGAAGAAGAAAACAAATTTTGAAATAATGATTTTAAATCAATTAAATTATCATTTAAAAATAATTAGCTCAGCATCAAATAAAGAGCAGGCAGGAATAGGTTTCATAATGAACAAGAAGAGTCTTAGAGTATATCAAAAAGCTTAGTGACCGAACCACTATAATAAGGATAAAATCAAAACGAAATCAAAGGTGAGAATGATTATTGATATCTATATGCTTATAAGAGCCCATGATGATGAGATACAGTGTGTTTATGAAGAAATTGACAAAGCAATTAACAAGTAAAAGGGGTGACAATTTAATAATAGTTGGGGATTGGAATGCTAGTATCGGAAAAGGCAAGGAAGGAAATACTGTGGTGGAATACAGGCTGGGCAAAAGGAATAAAAGAGCGGACCGACTTATTGAGATTTGCACAAAGTATAACTTAGTAATTGCCAACACTCAGTTTAAATATCACAATAGAAAAATATACATATGGAAAAAGCCAGGTGATATTGCACATTATCAAATAGATTATATCATGGTTAAATAAAGATTTAGAAATCAACTCGATTGCAAAAAATATCAATGCATATTGCATATGCAAGCATATCAATTAGAGCAGACAATGATAATGCCATAATTTAGTGATAACGAAATGTCATCTGGGCTTTAAAAACTTGAAGAAAAGATGTCAGATGTATCGATGGAATTTACAGAAGCTTGAAAAAGAAGAGATAAAGAAGAATTTTGAGGAGGACATTGCAAGAGGTCTGAGTAAAAACAATAAGGTAGAAAATATAAAAGAATGGGAGAATCTTAAAAAGAAAATTCTTAAATCAGGAGAAGCTAGCTTAAGCGGAACAATGAGAACTAGTAGAAAACATTGGATATCAGAGAATATATTGCAGCTGATAGATGAATGTAGAAACTATAGTAATGCTAGTGATGAAGAAGGTAAAAGGAACTATCGACAGTTAAGATTTATTATAAACAGGAAGTGCAAATTAGGTGAAAGAAGAATGGATTAAAGGAAAGTATTCAAAAGTGGAAAGAGAAATGATCATTGGTAAAATAGACAGAGCATACAAGAAAGTTAAGGAGAATTTTGTGATAAATTAAAATCTAATAATGAGTTAACTAAACATGGATTTATAATAGAAAAGAAAAAATCAATAGGTGGGTGGAATATACTGAACAGTTATACAGAGAAAATTTATTAAAAACTTTTGTTTTAAAGAAGAAGAGAGAGTTGAATAGGATGAAAAGGGAGATACAATACTGAGATCTGAATTTAATAGAGTTTTGAAACATTTGAATGGCATACCATGGCATAGATGGGGTAGATGGCATACCTGCAGAATTACTGTGCAGTGCAGGTGAGGAAGTGAATAGAGAGATTATATAAACTGGTGTGTAATATTCACAAAAAGAGGACGTTCTGTCAGACTTCAAAAAGTTTTGTAGTTATATTCCAAAGAAAGCAGGGGCAGATAAATGTGAAGATTACAGAACAATATCCTTAATTACTCATGCACCAAAAATCTTATCTAGAATTCTGTACAGAAGAACTGAGAGGAGAGTGAGAAGTGTTAGGAGGAGACCAATTTGGTTTCAGGAACAAGGGAAGCAATTTTAGCAGTCAGATTAACAGTAGAAGGAAAATTAAAGAAAAACAAGCATTTATAGACTTAGAAAGGCATTTGATAACGTAGACTGAAATAATTTGATGGTTTGCTGATGATATAGTAATTCTAGACGAGAGTTTAAAAAATTTCAAACAAATAGTGAATGGCATGGATAAGATTGTACACATGAACTACTACATGAAAATAAATAAGAACAAAACGGAAATAATGAAATATAGTAGAAATAATGTAGATAGACCACTGAATATAAAAATAGGAAGAGAAAAGATCTGAGGGTAGAAGAATTTCATTATATGGGAAGTAGAATTACTAAAGATGGACAAAGCAGGTCAATATAAAATGCCAAATACCACAGGCAAGCTTTCATTCAGAAATCAAACTTGAAACTTGACCCCCTCCACAATATTGAATGAAAAATTTGACAACTTCAGGTCTGATGTCAATTAATCTCTCCTACATACTCTGTTTTGCTCTTACTACATAAAATATAAAATCTGGCTTTTAAATCCAGCCATATTTGCTCTTACTACTTAAAATATAAAATCTGGCTTTTAAATCTAGCCATACTTCATGTATACTTCAGGAGTTTTTTGTGTTTACCGATCAGTTTGAAGGCTGAGAACTTAAATAAGAAAAAAAAATTTGCTGAACATTTTAAACTTTTTAATTCAAATAAAAAATAAGTCTCTATATCTAAACAATCCATATAAAAGAAATGCTTACCTTGAACTGCTAGAACTTTTATGTTCTTTGTCCTTTTCTTTATTGGAGCTACTACTACTACTGCTTTTATGATCTTTATCCGACCGTCTTTCATCTCTGTGTTTGTCTTTATCTTTCCTTTCTCTTTCCTTTTCTTTGTCTTTACTGCTACTTCCATGTCTGTCTTTTTCTTTGTCCTAAAAAATAAAATGTAATTAATAACATACAAAAATTTCAGCACCTATTAATAAAAAGCCCTTAAAATATAACCATATAGAATAATTATTCATTTTCATTAAAATATATTAAACGTTTAATAAACAAATTCAAATTGTAAACATTAAAAAAAACTTAAAATTTCTCTTTATCCATAAAAACAAATATCTGTTCATAAATTAACTGATGGTTTTTATTTTATGCTAACATTTCAAATTCTTAAAAATATTTGCCTAGTTCTTTTTATGTATTATTTAATTCTCATTACTTTGGTATCATTTATTTAAAAAAATATTTTCTTATTACTTTGGGCTCAATTAATAATAGCAATAGTAATTAAGCAGAACATCTCATTTTCAACAACTTCAGAAAAACCTGTTTCCTATTCCATTTTGCTATACTCATGTTCAGAATAATTTTTTTTTATTTTATAATATTTGTTTCATGTTTCTTATGACGGTGGAACTGTTACATATAAAACATTTAAGGTAAGAAGGTACCAGTTTAGAATTGATTTTTCAGAGAGAAATGTTCACTACATAATCTTTATGATGAACAAAAGTTGTATAATGTATTCTACTTTTTGCCTTGTATCTTAAAAATAGATCTCTCATTTTTTGGGAGTAACTTGTGAATCATGTTAGGTTACCTCAGTTATGTCACTTAACATATTTTTTAGCATTTTTTGATTTCTTAGGAAAAACATATGGAAAGAAAATCAAGTAAAATGTATATCACAAAAGAAATTGTTAGAAATTTTTTTTGTCTTCAGTAATTAGACTGATTTGATGCAGCTCTCCAAAATTCCTAATGCCAGTTGTTTCATTTCATTGTACCTCCTACATCCCTAAAAATTTATTTTACGCATTCAAAACATTGCCTGCCTGCACAATTTTTCCCATCTACCTGTGACTCCAATATTAAAGCGACTAATCCAGGATGCCTTAATAATATGTGCCCCATAAATCTGTCTCTTCTTTTAACTATATTTTTCCAAATGCTTTTTTCTTCATAAATTTGCCTCAATACCTCTTCCTTCATTTGTCACTTTATCCAGCCTACATTCTCCTACAGCAACATATTTCAAAAGCTTTAATTTGTTCTTCTTGGGTACAGTTAATCATCCAAGTTTCACTTCCATATAAAATTATGCTCCAAACATATACTTTATAAAAATTTTTTCCTGATGTTTAAATTAATTTTGATATACACAAATTATATTTATGACTGAAAACTTGTTTTGCCTGTGGTATTTGACATTTTATATTGTTCCTCTTTGTCCATCTTTAGTAATTCTATTTCCCAAATAATAAAATTTATCTACCCCATAATCTTTTTTCTTCCTATTTTTATATTCAGTGGTATATCTACATTATTTCTACTACATTTTATTACTTTTGTTTTGTTGTTGTTTATTTTTATACAGTAGTTCTTGTGTAGAACTTTATCAGTGTCAAACATTGTTTCTTCTAAATTTTTTTTACTCTCGGCTAGAATTACTATATCATCAGAAAATCATCATAGCATCTTTATTTTTTTACCTTGTACTATTACTCCTGATCTAAATTGTTCTTTAACATCATTAACGGCTAGTTCTATGTAAAGATTAAAAAACAGTGGGGATGGGGAACATCCTTGCCGGACTCACTTTTTTATTACCGCTTCTTTCTTATGTTCATTGATTATCACTGCTGCAGTCTGATTCCTTTAAATGTTAGCAATGGTTCTTCTGTCTCTATATTTGAACCCTAAATTTTTTAAAATGCTGAGCTTTTTATTTCAGTCTTTTTATTTCAGTTATCAAATGTCTTTCTAAGTTTATAAATACCATATATGTTAGTTTGTTTTTCCTTCATTTTCCTTCTACTCTTAATTTGACCGCTAAAATTGCTTCCCTTATTCCTACAGTTTTCCTGAAACCAAATTGGTCTTTTCTCTTAACACTTTTTCCACTCTCCTCTCAGTTCTTCTGTACAGAATTCTAGATAAGATTTTTGATGCATGAGTAATTAAGGATATTGTTCTGTATTATTCACATTTATCTGCCCCTGCTTTCTTTGGGAATCATAACTACAAAACTTTTTGAACTCTGACGGAACATCCACTTTTTGTGAATAATAACACACCAGTTCATATAATCTACCTATACACTTCCTCACCTGCACTGCACAGTAATCCTGCAGATATTCCGTCTACCCCAGGATCCTTTTTTCCATTCAAATCTTTTAAAGCTCTTTTAAATTGACATCCCAGTATTCTATCTCCCTTTTCATCCTATTCAACTACCTCTTCTTCTTTTATAACACCAGTTTTTAATTAATTTTCTCTGTATAACTCTTCAGCATATTCCACCTATCGATTTTTTCTTTTGTATTATAAATCCGTGAACCATCTTTAGTTAATTATTAGATTTTAATTTATCTATCACAAAATTCTCCTTAACTTTTTTGTATGCTCCGTTTATTTTACCAATGATCATTCCTCTTTCCACTTTTGAACACTTTCCTTTAATCCACTCTTCTTTCACTTAATTTGCCTTCCTGTTTATAGTAAATCTTAACTGTCGATAGTTCCTTTTACCTTCTTCATCACTAGCATTCCTATAGTTTCTACATTCATCCATCAGCTGCAATATATTCTCTGATATCCAAAGTTTTTTACCAGTTCTCTTTGTTCCACAAAAGCTCGCTTCTGCTGATTTAAGAATTTTCCTTTTAACATTCTACCACTCTTCTATATTTTCTACCTTATTGTTTTTATTCAGACCTCTTGCAATGTCCTCCTCAAAATTCTTCTTTACCTCCTCTTTCTCAAGCTTCTGTAAATTCCACCGATTTATCTGACATCTTTTCTTCAAGTTTTTAAACTCCAGAACATATCATTATCACTAAATTATGGTCTTAGATTATGGCATTGTCATTGTCTGCTCCAAGATATGCTTTGCAATCGAGTTGATTTCTACATCTTTATTTAACCATGATATAATCTATTTGATAACGTGCAATATCACCTGGCTTTTTCCATATGTATATTTTTCTATTGTGATATTTAAACTGAGTGTTGGCAATTACTAAATTATACTTTGTGCAAATCTCAAAAAGTTGGTCCGCTCTTTCATTCCTTTTGCCCAGCCTGTATTCCCCGAAAATATTTCCTTCCTTGTCTTTTCAGATACTAGCATTCCAATCCCCAACTATTATTAAATTGTCATCCTCTTTTATGTGTTTAATTTCTTTGTCAATTTCTTTATAAACACACTGTACCTCATCAACATCATGGGCTAGGCATGAAGACATTATAATCGTTGTCGCCTTAGGTTTTGATTTTACCCTGATTAAAATAATTCTATTGCTAAGCTTTTTTAAATACTTGTTTTGTTGCAGCATCCGTATGTTGTGTCTGGAGAACTGCCACTTTTTCTTTTTGGAAGCAATTCTGTTGTGGTTCTAATAGCATGCTGCTGTTATGAGTACAAAGGAAATAGACAGTCTTCATTTGACAGCTCTCTAATAATCATCATGTTGTCTGTCTGTGTGATTGTGTGGATTTTGGATCTATAAGTTGCAAGTTCATACTTTCAGTACAGAGGACTCTGCTGATCGTTATCATGAAATCTGGGATAAAATCCTACAATTCTCTGTTACCAGTCCAATCCTGATTGGTATGGATGTGAACACTAAGTCACTACTGTGGCATACTGGCTTCATCTAGGATGGTGGTAAATTAATAGAGGACTTTTTAGGCCAATAGTCAACAGGAATCCAATGTACCTGGTGAGTTGCAGGTAATGTAGATGGGCATCAGTTGTTTTATGGAACAAACATTGATGTTATCGTTGATGGGTTTATTCCTGGCAATGTGTGAACTGCAGGGTGGTGAATGATTGCTCAAGCAATCATAGTTTGATTATTTATAAGATTGTTGGTGGTTCAAATGAGTGCTGCTGAATACCATTCCAGTTCAATGGGGTTGTTTCTTTTACACACAAGCGGACTTGAGAAATTTCATTGGCTTGCTTTTGACCAGACCTCAAAATTTGGATCAGGGTCTGCTCGATTCTCCAGAACTCAGGTCAGAGAAGTTGCTCCATGGTGGTACAGGGAATTGTCAGTCTTGAAACAGGCTGCCTGTCACATACGAAGAGTGTTACAACATGAGGGCAATCCTGAGCGGTGGGCAGTCCTTGTTACAGAATATCACAATTGTAGATCTCACTATTTTCATACGGTTTTTCCGAAGAAAAGGGATTACTGACGTTCCTTTGTGCATGAGCAGGGGAACAAGGATCCCTAGGGAGTCATATATAGGGTTTTGGGACACAAAGGAGAGACATTCTTGGATCTGCTCTTTCAACCAGGCTTGGTGTAATTTCAGATATGTCTGGCATGTTGCACAAATTACTAGATGATTTACTACCTGATGACCACAAAGTTGGGGATATCGCATACTATCTGCGGGTGCAACGTGAGAATATTCATTATTGAGGGGCATCATTGTCTTTGGAGATTAAGCCATCAGTAGTCTAGGTAGGGGTAACACCCTAAGCTTTTATGGAATAACAATGGAGCTCCTTGTTCACTCGGTAGGGGTAAACATGACAATTATCATGCATATTTTCAATAAATTGTTGTTTGGCAGATACTTCCCAGTTTGTTGGAAGAAGGGGATTGTTAAATTGTTTTTTAAAAGTGGCAACAAGGATCCCATTGTTAGTTCATTGTATAGGACATTGACATTGACCAGTTATCAGTAAGGTCTCTGAAAATGTTCTGTCTCTTCCCATAAATGAGAGGTTAACCTTGCACAGCTTTTTGATGGAGAACCCGTATGAATTTCATACAAGTAAAGGTACTGAGGATTCCATACTCTATGTGCTGAATGTAGTGATGACCAGTGAGGAAGAATATATCCTGGGAACTTTCCTACACATTTCAGGAGCATTTAACAATTTGTGACAACCCTTGGCCATTTATCAATTACAAAAGAGAGAATGCACTGCGAGTAAATGGCAGGTAATGCAAAGTTACTTGGGCAGCCATGAAGTAAACAAGATGCTTTCCAAGGGGTGTCCCCAGGGCAGTGTGTTGGTTCCTTTGTTATGGGTTATGAAATTTAATTCTCTTTAGCAGCTGAGGTTGCCTAGCAGGTGTTGCACTGTGGCTTATACTGATCATGGGCTCCTGTTGGTTGAAGGATGCTCACAAAGAGAGGTTAAGTTCCAAGGCACCCAGGCTTGCAAGATACTTAAACTGTGAGTTCATCAACATAAGATGACTTTCAGCCCGAAGAAGTCCACTATGGTACTCCTCAAATGCTGTTTGGCAGTGAGGCAGCAGGTTCTTGTTTTGATGGCAGGCCAGTGCATAAAATAGATTCACACTCAAAATTACCTTGGGATGTTTCTCAATGAGAAAATGCAATTTAAGAAGCACCTTCAATACATCACAGAGAAGGCCTATAGAGCCTTCTTTGGTATTTGGCATGTGGTCAATTCTGATTGGGGTCTCAATTTTAAAACTATGAGTATAAGAGCATCAAGGAGGCAATTGTGCTGTATGTAGCACCTGGCTTAATGTCTTACACTTTTAACCAGTAGAGTGGCTACTGTACAATCTCATGGCGATCTTGGTGGTCGCAAACGTGAAACCAATTGACCTGACTGCATCAGAGTGACAACAGTGTTACATCACCAACAGTTTAGGCGAGTTAACTTCTGACAAAGTTCAGGAAATTCAATAACATGGTAATTCTTTATAGCAGGCCAGATGGGATGAGGTAAAGGGTGGACGTTATATGCATGGTCTGTTTCCTCATGCTGTTAGTTTACAGGGCGTCTCTTGGGTATACATGAAGTACATGAAGCAATTCTTTCTGGACAAGGCACTTTCCAAGACAGGCTGCAGAGGTTTACCCTGGTGGACTCAGGAATGTGTCCACAATGTAAACAACTGAATGATGTACATCATATTTTGTATGTTTGTTCAAAGTACGAGTTGATAGGTACAGTGTCTACCTTCAGCTTAATATTACAGACACTGGACCTCCGTGTCAATTGGTGAAACCAGGCTGAATGAATATTTGAAAATTTATTATAATATTAAGCAAAAGAAAGGACTACTGAGGGCATTTATGGTGCCAGCTGGGCTTTCCCATGTTCATTTCTTTCTTCTGCAATTGCTAAGTTTTTGTTGTTGGGTTTATTTTATTGTAATTGCATGTTGAACTCATTTCTTTTATCTTCAGGTAGATAGTGGATTTCAGTTTCTTTCCTAATTTTGTTTACTCCAACTTGTTTGAGACTTATTTGTTTTTAGTTTTATTGCTTTTTTTGTTGGGTTAGAAGTACACCAATGGAAATGTAACATGTGTAATTCGCATCAGTGGCATCCTGATGTGGCAAGAACATGGCTGAGAGATACCTTTTGTTGAGGTTTTGAAGATGACCTCTGGTATAGTCCATAAGGGCTAGGTACAGAGGGGATGGCGAGGCGACTGCAACTGTCACATGATGGGTATTTTCCCCTACAGGGTTACTTCATGA
>JAAAKQ030056826.1:0-11671 GCA_010016005.3 Zanna intricata
TTGTCCCTTTCATTTAGAGTTACTCACCGATAGTATTTTTTTGTTTACTGGAATTACTCGTGGCGTCACCTTAATTTTATCGGACTTAATTCACATTGGAAATTCGCTTCTTCATTTGTCGTCCTCGTAGAACGCTCTCGCTGACTGACGTTTCGTACTCTCATCTCGCAGACTCTTCTTACTGGACTGACATCGTAACATCTTGCTGGTCTGGTTCTCAGAACTCTGCTGAACTCACAGAACTCCTCGCTGACTGATGCCGTAACCCCTCGCTTCGCAGCCCTTGCGGAACTGTACTGAGCTGGTCTTCTTGGGGGTATTTTATACTTTTATTCCCTTTACCAACTATACCGGCCCCAACTCAAGGAAGCGTGAGAATGACATACTGAGGTTTTCGTTCCCATGCATTTCTATGAAATTCCATATCTCCTGGTCCGATGACTTTTCTCCCGGTAGAAACATATGTTTAGGTGCGGGCAGCATCAGCGAAAGACGATTGTTAAACGGACCTGCTAGCTTTACTAAAAGAGTTCCTTTTTGTCTCTTTATGGATTCCTCCAATATGAGTATTATATTTTCCTTCGTAATAATTGGTTGGAATCCGTTACTCAGGTCCGCTATACCGGTCTTGTTACAATAAATATTTTATAAATTTTTTATTTTCTAACATATCGTATTGAAACCTATTTAGTTATTGAAGTCAAATGAAAACAGTTTTCAGTCTTTATAACAGATAAAAGAGTGATTTATTTTTGTTAAAAGAAAAAAAAAACAAGAATTGTAGTAATTAAATAACCCAAATAATTAAACGTTAAAGATGTTTAACAGCATATTATAGTTTTAATTATAACTTAAAACAAAATTAAATTTATGCTAAGGTAGCATAATTCTATCGCTTTATTCTGGTTTTATAAAATTATTTTAGAATCTCTTTTCATTTTCTGATAAGAATTTAAGTAAGATTTTGAAGATAATATAAATGTTGGAGAAGATAATATAATTTTTACTCTATCATGGAGGCAAATTTTAATTTGAAGTTGTACTCAAATAGCGGAAAAGTTTAACCACTGTTTGAGAAATGTAATTAAATTCGTTCAAAATAAATATTATCTTGCTAATCTAAAACACTTGCGCAACTTTTTTTTTCTAGATTTAATGAAATGACTGTAGAATGCGAACGGATTAAGTATTTGTGAGCGTAGAATTAACTTCTATGGAATAGGTTAAATGAATAAATAAATTAAAATGAAAAAAAAAGACAAGAAAACCTTGTTACAGTTTAATGAATATATTTATTTATTTATGCCCTTAACCTGAATTTATATGGTCCACATTTTATTATACAATGGTTTAGACTTTATTTATTTTTTAACAGAGATACATTACTTTATTTAAAATCTTCAAGTTTTTAATGCAATTCTTTGTTTAACTGAGACATTTAATTTATCGTTCTTATTACTACTATTATTATTAACGTAACCTGCTTACCTACCTGCAGTTGGTTACATTCTAGAAGAAACAAGTTTTAGAGTCATTTGCTTAACCTTAATTAAGGTCTAAAGCAAGGTCAGTTATAAATTCGTTTTTATTATGTAATTTTATTTGTAAATATAAACCTAATACCGGAAAATAAATATTAAGTTAACTAATTTATTTATTTTTGTTATGTATTTTGTGTATTATTAATAAAAATGGTTGGCAAACGCATGAAATTTTTACGTAACCTGTTTTGTAACACATTTTCACGAGCTAATGCACACGGTTTCATCAACAAAAAAAAAAAGAAGAAAAATATAATAAGTAACTAGTAATAAGCTGTGAATAAAATAATTTGTAAGGATGGTGCTGATATTATATCCGTTAGTGATAATTATATCATAAAAATAAAAAATATTATAAATTATTCATAATTAAAAATAGAATTTGACCTTCCTGATAAAATTTTTTTATAGAAATGAAAAGAGAAAAAGTTTTAATGAATTTATTATAATTGGGAATTTATATAAGTGGGTAAATCTGTAGCAACTGGGAGTTGATTCAGGAGAGAGGAAAATGGAAGAGTAAGAATAACTGATTTCCCACTCCCTGACAGTTTTTTCTAGCACGGACTGAAAATTGTGGAACGGAAACCAGTTATTATAAAAGATCAATGAAAAACTTCGTATAACGTCAAAGTACAATACAGTAATCGCAATGAATATCTTAAAAGTAACTTCAGAGAATATTAAAAGAATAATTTACAAAAATCAAATCAAATACTATTAAACGAAGGTAAGAATTACAGCAAGCAGAAATCAGCTAATATAAAAACGTTCCAAATTCTAAATATTACAATACTAAAATACTGGATGCATTACTTAAAACCGAGCCACTACAGACTAAACACAGATGAGACATAACATTTTATGAATGAATTAAAAATATGAAAATTCAAAAAATTAAATTAAAATAACTTCTGTATTTACATTAACAAAAGTTTACAGATTTACCTTTCTTTCTTTTTTTTTCTTTGGAATGAGGTGTAGGCTATAAGAATACCACTAACTATCTTCATTCCAGCTGTTGCTGTGAAAATTTCTATTCCCTTCAAACTGCATATCTGTAATGTGTATCTCTCACCGAACTCTGACTTCCGTGCTCTAGAAATGTCAAATCTTCTTACTCAAATCCCACCGCTGTCATTAATAGTAGGAGACATCAATGCCCAGAATATTTCCTAGGGCATATCTATCTGCTCCTCTGGAGGAAAAATGATAAACAGAGTGGAACAAGAGTTAGACCTTTGTATACTGAATGATGGGTCATACACATTCATGTCCTTATCATCTTTGTCAAACATCGATCTCTTTATGCTCATCGAGTTTACTCCCTCGTTTTAACTGGTCTGTTTGTGACGACTTTCACGGCAGTGATCATAGGTCAATTGTTATTGCTTTCGGTGTCGAAGGCCATGATATGGGTTATTGAAAAGGCAGATTGGAATAGTTACCATAAAGCGTTATCATAGTATGACGATGGTGCAGACGCTCTTGATAAACTTACTCTTTTACGTCCCTGGTATCTCAGAATGCTAATAGATATATTCTACAAAGATCTGGAAACCTTAGACGTTCTTCCGTTCCTTGATGGAATGATGAGTGCCAAAATGATATTAGTAAACGACGGCAGACTCTGCGAAAATTTTAACCCAGGCCTATAAGTGAAGATCTAAATTTACTATAAGGGTAGAGCGGGATGTCATCGGGCATTCTTAGATGCTAAGAAGAAGTCATGTACACACTACTCCCACGTCTACTGTGGAAAAATATCCGTTTAACTTGCAGATCACCGAAACAACATATTCTTGTCTCTTCATGAAGGTGAACTCCTTTCACAACTTTCTGCAAGGGCAAGTAACTTGAGAGATTGTTATCGTTCGGTGTCTCTCATTTCATCTTACGAGTTTCAGAGGTGCAACATACATTATGTAATGTATCTTACGGGAAGTATTAAACGTCGGTGAATTAAATGTTCCATTTGTATTCAGTGAGTTATCACATGCAATAAAAAATTCGCATGATGACATCTCACCTGGACCTGACAACATTTGTCTCGGTATGCTGTCACATCTTCCTAACTCGGCGCTACAATCCTATTGAGTAATGGTTATTCTCAGCACAAGTCTTCCCACTCGTCTGGTCAGAAGCCATTGTTGTACCAGTACTTAAGCCTGGTAAATAAAAAGCATGCCCCTCAAGCTGCCGTCCTATCTCCTTGACAAGCATTTTTATGCAAAGTAATAGAGAGAATCATGAACCGTAGGCTTACATAATACTTAGAAAGTCAAGGCTTTTATCTTAAAATAGTGTGGTTTCCGACAAGGACGATCATCCACTGATTCAATGTCATTGGAAGCAGCTATTCAAAACGCTTTCCTACTCCACCAGCGCCCCGTTGCTATTTTCTTTGATATCAGAAAGGCGTACGCCACGGCCTGGCGATGTGGTATTCTAAACAACCTCAAAGAATGGGGAGTCTAGCAATGTGCTTGTTTTTATGAGTTTCTTAAATCACTAAACATTCTGTCTTCAGCCAAATGACAAACTTTTCCGTGTTCCCCGTGTGCAGCTACCTGTTTCAAGTTCTTTATTTGTTGTATATATTACATCCCGTTCAAAAGCCACAGCAGAAAGACTATTGCAGAACACTATATTTTGTCTTGAAGCTTGGTTTGAGGATACCGGCTTCACCTTTCCACCTAAGAAAACAAAATTTGTGTAGTCTTTTCTTGCTTGTAGGATCCTTTTACTCCGCAAGTCTTTCTCAACTGAGAGCTTACTGCAATCTCTCCTGATGTCAAGCTTTTAGGTTTATTTTTTGATAGCCGTCTTACATGGGTCAAACACATCAAACAACTATAAACGAAATGTTCCAAACGTTTAGATGCTACGAATCCTTAGCAGCACCAATTGGGGAGCCGATCGTTTAGGTATGTTGCGTTTTTATTATTCCTTAGTTAGTTCCCGTTTAGATTATGATTGTGTCGCCTACTCTTCCGCTCATCATATCGTGTTTAAAATGCTGGATGCTGTAATCATGTTTTCCTTCGGCTTGTTGCAGGTGCCTTTAGATCAATCCCTGTCTAAAGTATATTTGTTGATTGCGGTGAGCATCACTTTGGGATAGACGGGACCAACTTTTAGAATTTTGTTTTTCCGTCTTAAAGGACAACTAAATCATCCGGCTTTTGACGCGATCCTTGAGAATTCTAATTACGAAGATATGAAGACCATTCACATTATACTGCACTTGTAGGTGTTCGTACCTGACGGTTTACTGCACCTTTAAATGTTGACACACCTATTTTTCCACCGTATCCGCGTTCATATTCTCCGTAGAGAATCAACCTTATAAATTTGATGTTTGACCTTACAATATATAATAAAGAATTAATATCGCCTATTATCTTTTAGCAGATGTTTCATCATATCTCATATCAAATGTCTCTCCAAGCTAAACCGAGACGCAGTAGTATACATAGGTGGATCGAAACAGAATGACAACGTTGGATGCGCATTTATTATTAATGACAGAACCTTTACGTTTAGTTTACTGGTATCACAGGTGTCTTTATTGTTGAACTATACGTTATAAATAAGGAATTGAATATCATTAATCCTAAGTACCGTCATATACTTATTTGTAGCGACTAGTGTAGTGCTTTCCAGGAGAAAACTTTTATTGCAGATATCCTATCGTCGCCGAAATCTACAATGCAATCGCTTATTTGAACCATCGCAACACACAAGTGAGTTTCTACTGGATCCCTGAGAATTCCGGGAAATGAATGTGCAGCTTCCGCTGCTAACGACGCTTGTAATCGACTATCTTTAGTACTCCTGTTACTACATCTGTGCTTATTAATTGTGTAAAACTCACTCTTCGCACAAAGGGACAAAATGACTGGATTTCTGCAGTAGATAACAAACATACACAGATGCTCTGTTGCCACGGGACACCTCCCACAGAAAAATTCGCCGAGAGGAAGCGGTCTTCTGCAGATTGCGGATAGGACATACGAGAGCTACTCATCACGAGTACCTGATGTCACCAGAAATGCACCACTGTGCGTAAGATGCGACTGCCGCTCAACTGTGCGCCACATCCTTGTCTGTTGCATATGTTATGAGGCTTTAAACTATCCAGTAACATTCGTCTTATCCTAAGCAATGACAAGAAAGGATTAGATCAGGCGCTATTATTACTACAGAATATAAATATGATTCACAAAATCTAGTATTTATCTAGTTCTAGTGTTTGAGTTGCATAATTTTTTTTTTTTTTGAGAGAGAGAGTTTTTTTAATTACTTTATTTTAATCGTCATAGTTGAAAATTAGAATTCTGATTTTCGATATTGTGAAGAGGCCATTTACGCCCCCCCATGGATTTTGTTAAATTTTATATTTTTTTGCCCTTTATTTTGAAATAAATTTATTTTATAGTTAAGATTTTGACTGTGATATTAGTTAAGCTTTAGCGATATTAGTTTTACATTTTTAGTGTCATCATATCGGTGGTATTATTTTTAATTTTAGTTCTTTCTTCTTTTTTTTTATATTTTAATTTTAATCTAGCTTTAGTTTTTCTCGTGTGATATTAGTTATAAATTTTTTATGATATCCTATGATAGAAAGACACACCTTGTTCTATTAGTCATAAATTAATTTTTGTTTATAAAATACTCTGTGTATTGGATAAAGGTTAAAAATTGATGCGTTTTTAAAAATATCACTTTTAAAACTGTCTTCTTTTGAAAGAACATTAGACCTCAAGCAAATTAAACAATGAATT
This sequence comes from Zanna intricata, assembly GCA_010016005.3. NCBI lineage: Eukaryota > Metazoa > Arthropoda > Insecta > Hemiptera > Fulgoridae > Zanna > Zanna intricata. The sequence continues at coordinate 6,332 of JAAAKQ030056826.1, forward strand.
TTTTTTTTTTCTAATTTAACATGCAATTGTCAGTTGAGAAGATTAATAATATTGTTGCAGGTTCATTAACTTTTCAATAACTGTTTGTTACAATATTTTCTACAGCTAACCATCTTTATCTAATTGATCATTATAACTACATGAGTTTGAAGAAATAATTATTCGTTCTGCATCTTTTTTCTAATAAATTAAAAAGAAATAAATCAAATTTTATTACAGGATTTTTACATTTCATTTACTGATGGATTTTCTTATGACTATGACTTCAAATTTCAGTGTACTAGAATTAGATGTTACAGATGATGATCGTAATTTTTAATCTCCAGCTAAACAGGGAGTTCAACTTACAAGAGACCCTATCATTCAGTAGTTTTACTAAATGCATATATTTGTGTGAAATAGAAAAAGTAATGAGGAAGATGTTGGTATGACTAGAGCTGGAGTGGGAAGGATTGCTTATTGGCTACACATCCGAGTACTCTGCCAGTTTGTGTTGTGCACTGACTTTTGAACAAGGTTGTGTAATCGTATGTTATTTGTTAAAATGTAGTTAACTGTTGAAAAATGTGTATTTGTAATGAAAAACTTATTTAGAGACAAAATCTCACGTTGTTAACCAAAATTCAGAGATAAATTAGAAAAAGAAGTACCAGGGAAGTGTTATTCAGAAGTTAGTTAAAACATTTTATGAAACAGATTCGATGTTAGACCAGACGTGCACTCAACATAGATCAGTTTTAACAACAAAGGATATTAAAGCAGCAGCACAAGATCTTATAAATCTCTGTGGAGACTAAACCATAATAACATTTCACTAGGTTCAGCCCACAATGGAGTGAGGAGAATGCTGAAATATTATCTATATTGAATGCAAGTTTTCCACGAGTTAATGCTGATTCTGCTAAAAGGATTCACAGATGTCATGGTTCAAGGACTTCGTTACAGGAAAGATTGCCATTTTAGAGAAAATGTTTTTCACTGATGAAGCACGGGTTTTACCTTGTCAGGTTTGTTAATTGTCAGAACTTCTGGATGTGAAAACTTGTTAATTTTCTCTGAATTTCCTACACCCAAAAAAAAAGTATATGGTTTCAAGGTGATTAATAATAGAGTACAGTAATTCTGACAATAGAGTTATTATGAAACGAATCAACATATGAGAGAATGAAGCTACGAAAGGTAAACAGTACTCAACATAGAAATCATAGCATTCTTAGCAAAAAATATAATAATAATTACTATCTTAACAATAACAATAGGAGAACCTTGTTTTATGAAAAAAGCTATGGATGCTGCCGTCTACCAAGAAATTATCTAACAGTTCATAGCTTTACTGCAAGAGGATGAGTGTGACTGCTGGTTGCAACAGCAGTTGCTATACAGCTCGCTCTACTATGGAGAAACTACAAGATTTTTTTAGTGGAAGGTTCATTTCTAAAGGATTGTGACCAAGATCATCTGAACTGACTAATCCAAGACTTCATTCCATACGGTTACTTAAAAGAAACTATTTAAAGGAGCAACCTACACACATCCTGCAAGAATTGAAGACAAACAGTTCCAATACCATCCAGGAAATAGGTAGGACCTACAGCAAACTAGAGTAGCCAGAGGAACATGAATAGTCAGAGAGTTGAGGAATAGGGTCAAATGTGTTGAAAAGAGCATACAAGTAGATGGAAGTTATTTTCAACAGTTCCAGTAAATTATTATGCAATTACTATCCAATAAACTAAGTTTATTATTTATAAACTAAATTAAGTGATGAAGCCTCTTTTAATTAGAAAATCTGTAGAATCTATTTGGAATTCAAGTGATTATGAAAGACCATCCACTTCTAAAAAATTGGAAACTTGTACAATATAATAATTTTAATGTGTAAATTGATCATTCTAAGTTATGGCTAGCCATTTTATACATTGTTTTTGAAGTCAGTTATATTATTCACATCATATTTGTATAAAGAAATGTAATTATATATTTAAAATAGTAACTATAACATAATCTTAAATTTTCTTTTTTCATAAGTGAATAAATACGGCTTCAGGTAGGTAAAAAAAAGATTAAACTAATAAATCTGCTCAAAATGGTTAGTAATAAAAAGTTCAAGCCTTAACCTATTCAGCTACTGAAAGAAACAGCATATTGACTATGAAGCATTTTCTTACCTGTGTATAGGTAAGTGTTTAAATTCATTTTAATAGTTTCTATCCTGTACCTGCCCATGCTATGTTTCATTACATCAAAATTGTATATGTTCACCATGACTGTGCAAATGAATCCATTGTAAATAATCATCGAATCATTGCAATTTTAATATTTTAAATCTATTTTTAAGAAATTTATTTTCATTATAAGTTTTTTACAACATTAATATTTTCAAGCACAGATTTATAATCAAGAAAATCTTTAAAATAAAAAAAAAGGCATTTCCTTTAGTGTTTGAACAAGACAAATAATGAACAATAATGGACAAGGAAATGATTTTACAATGCATATTTAATAGTCATGGTATTCTACAGTAGGTTTTTTTCTGCTCCTATCAATTGTAGTTTTGTTTGTGGCATCATTTACCCCTGTTAACTGTTCTGTATGTTGTTATTTTTGAAGAAAAATAATTATTTGAAATTTTTTCAAACAAAATTAAATGAAAGTAATTTTCAACATAAATTAACAATTCAGAATCTGAAAATGAAGTAGACAATCCTGATGAAGCACCCGATTCTGAAATCAAGATAATGCAAGGCATGCTCTGGAAGGGAAAATCTAGAACAAGACATGATGTATTATGCAAAATTACACAAAGGTTATGTAAAGTGACCTAATGTAATCATACTTATAATAAAATAATATAGGATATAAAAAAATTTATAGAAAAAAAAGGCTGACAAAACAGTCATAGGACTTTCATGCCATGTGGCTTTTCTCTGATGCATAGCTTACACACACAATTTAATTTAAAATATTTATTACAATATTTTTTGTTTATTTAATTCAATGATTCTAACTAAAGCGAGTGTGCACACCATATTTCATTCATGTGGATGTGGCGGAACTGTGATGTCACAACATAGTAGGCAACTACAACAGCTGTAGAATGCCACACTAGCGCTCCTTGTACTATTGAGAGAGGATACTATTGAGGCAGTATACCCACTTAGCTGCTAATTTATTTAGATAATTTTTTGGGGTGGGGGTGCGATTCTGCTAAATTTGTTTTGCAAATATTATTTTTTAATTGTTCCAAACTGTTCCTAAGAAAAATAGGACCTTAATTAGGTGAAATCTCAAGATACTGATGGTGACCTTGCTGATACGCCCTTGACCTTTTAAGTTGAAAACTGAATGGCATCAATGCCCCATTCATAGAAGTAATCTAAGTTTAGTCAAAATCGGTTCAGTAGTTCTGAAGATATAAGGAGTGCAAGACTGAAACACATACATACAAACATATGGAAAATTTTCATACAGTTTTTTGAGTCTCTTAGGTGTTAAAACATCAAGATTCAGTGAAAATTGCATACGCCCAAATTGGACCAATTACAATATTCCTTTCTAAAGCTGTAACACTACAGGAAAGAAGTATACAGAAAAAAATTTCCGGATCAAGGGAGTAAGAATTTTATACTTTTAAAAGAACTGGAAATTTCTATGATGACAATACTTTTCCATCTTGCTCGGGTTTCAGGAGATTAATTTAAAGGACAACATAATATTTGGTATCACTACACATTACTCTTAACAAAAAGTGTGCCATTTGAATCAAGTCAATTACATCCAAATTTATTATATCTCATTATTAACATTAAATACAGAATCTAACAGATAATTTTTTAATAAATAATAAAAATATAGCAAGATTCTAAGGGAGATCCAATTTCTTCTAATAAACATTTCAAAGATTTTTTTTGTTTTATGCAATACATTTTATAACAAAGCCAAAATTCAATTCTGATTTTAATTATACTAACACTACTAGGAAAAATTCTGTTGACTGTACTTGAAAATGATAACTATTGATAAGAAATAAACCTAAATTTATTAATTTACGGTGAACAAAATTTCATGAATTTTACACTCATGACTAATTTAAAAAAATATATATAATATTACATAACCACGTTTCAAAATTTATATGGATATTAAAGTGTGGTTTAAATGAATTACAAGAATTGGTTCTGTGGTAAAGTTACATTAATATTTCAGTATAACATTGTGGGCTTTTAAGTTTGTTTAAAATAAGAAATATAAAATAAATAAGAGATACCAGTATAATAAGAATATTTGTAACTGCTAGGGAGTAATTGTTATTTCCTATTTAATTATATACATACATATTCATTTATTTTAATTACTTTTTTGAATGTGAAACTATCTTTAATTGAAATATTCAAGGTTACTTAAATGTGGCAACAGCTTTGTTATATTAAAAACTATTTATACGATTTTAGGATGGTCTATATTTGAATAATAATATAATTATAACATAACTACATTTATTATACATCGTTTTAACTTACATTTGAGTAGTACATTGTATTGCAGCTTGATGAAATGGAATGTTTTAATAAAATGACAGCAGAGGAAAATTACTGGTTTCCAACATACTCAAAATAACTTAGTACATGATAGTAATAATGTATGACAGTAAGTAGTTAATTAAATAAGAATAATAACTATCAATTGTCGATTAGAATGAAGAATTAACACAATATAGATACATTTATATACACAAGTTTATCAATTTTGTATTAAAAATATAATTTGGCAATAGTGCTGTTGTGTGTATTTTTGTTTTTAAGTTTATAATATTTAGTGTACCACCATCCAGAACCTGGAAGTACATTAGTAAAGGTGATTAACAATGTTTGAGGTCAATTAAAAATTGTGTACTGCATTTGTATCATTTATACAATTGAACTGAAAATAGTTACCAATGGCTTCTTATCAGTAATTGGTTTTTGTAAGGGGTTTCAGCAATGTTCAGGGGAGCAGGGCTGCACAAGCTAAATAAGGAGCCGGCAATTGTTTGCAGATGACTGCTCTTTGCTAGTTTGGTGTGTTGCATAATAGCAATGAGCTAATGATATACATATAATTCAATATTATTCTATTATGTAAACTGCAAAGTATACCTTTAATGCTTAAATGATCTATAAAATACAGGAAAAAAAATAACATACAAGTTATTACAGTTATGATGTGAAGTTTGGAGTTAGAATCAATAATGGCTTTTCACTCTTCCCAGTAAAACACTAAAATATTTACTTCTAAACAGGTTATTAAGAGAATGTAATTTGATTAGTAAGATTCTTCAAATTTTGCTCAAAGACATCATCA
>JAAAKQ030056837.1:0-16000 GCA_010016005.3 Zanna intricata
GAGGCTAAACAGATAAAGAAAGATTCTAACTTCAATCGTGTTTGGTAGTTCTCATACTCTGTAAAAAAATCATCAATTTTAAAGTGACTGTTGGCGTAAATTTGATTATTACTTAATGAATAAATAGGTGTGACTAACCAAATAAAATCTGTGAGGCCTTCAAAAAAATATGTATAAACATAAATCTTAATTAATATATATATATGCTCATCCTAATATAAAAGGAATTAATCAATTCCATCCAAATAATTAATTTAAAAGTAAATTAATTGTGTAGATTGCACATTTTTTACCTGGCAAAAAAATATAATTTGTGTATTATATGATTTATTATTATTATGTAGTTTATACAGTGTTCTATGCACTTTTTTATGTCAAAAAGTAATATATCTTTTTATCTTTTTTTTTTACCTCCAGGACAACCGTTAGGTATTGCTTGAATGGATGAGATGAATGACAATTTTTGTAGCGTATGAAAATGCCATGCCTGACCGGAATTTAAATGCAGGATTTCCAGATGAAGGTCGAAACACTACCACTCAAGCCACAAAAGCCGGCAAAATAATATATGTGCCTGTTAGGTGCCTAACCCCAAATGGTTATACTTGATCTATCAGAGACAGGTTTATAGAGTAATATGTGAGGGGATGAGGAGGGTTTATTGCTGATTTAACTAAGCTGAATGTATTTTTTTATTTCAAGTCCATTGTAATGAAATTATATATTCAGAACTTTTAATGACTTTTATTCACCTCAGAGAGGGTCAAGTCAAGGAATAAAAGTGAATAGGTAATTTTTTCCCTTTTCACCTCAGGGACTGGCTGTACTGTAGTAAAAAGTTGTATGAATTGTGCTCTACCTGCATATAGCCACAAGAAATACTCAAACACTGTAAACAACAGAGTTATTCAAATCCCTTTTTTGAAGAAATGTTACATTACTTTTTGTGTCCAACAGATACACTGTAGAGGAGTTGGGAAAGTAATACTAGGCAAAATCTTTCCGAGAACTATGGTAACTTATAAATCAGTTATTGAAAAATTCAACCTTAGTGTATTGACAGCCCTGTAATTTAGTGAATACTTTTGTTCTAAACACCATATTTAATTTAAAATTCCAATAATTTGTAATTATTGTATGTATTACTAATTCCTAAGAAAAATGGTTTTGTTTTTTACCTACTTTTTGAAGAAAGTGTGTAGTATTACATACAATTGCATGATGGGAGTGAGGTGAAAATGAATTCTCTTTTGTTTTGAGGTATGAGGAGTATGAAAATACCATTTACTTAGAATCAGGGTTCCTTTTATATATATTTATTTATAAATAGATCTACATATGAAATTTTGTGGCTCATAAAGCTCTATAAGCTATAAAATCAATTTCATTGAAATATTCATACGCTGCAGTAGTGTATCAAGTTATGCATATGAATATTTTATCAAAATTGATTAAATAGTTCTTGAGTTATGCTCAATTTAAGGTTAAAAAAAAGAAATTGAGGTTATGTTGACTGTAGTGGTGTATTTTTTATACAAATTTATGTAATGACTTACAGTAGTGAATGAGATGAAACTTGTTTTTTATTTAATTTATTTTTTTATTTTTTATTGTAGTTTTTTTCTGACATGTACTGTTTTTTATAGATCTAAGTTTTTTGTTTTTTGTAAAATTTTAGATTAGATGAGTTGATGATACTTTTTCAAAAGGAAACAAAACTAGATGATGAAAAGTCAATCTTCTTGTGCAGAACTACACAATAATTTTTTTTCTAATTAGAAAAAGGGTAATATACCTTTGCATTGTGTGTCCTAGAAGAACAATCATTAAACAAAACAAACTGTTATTGTCAAAATTTATGAAAAAATGTTTAATTCACAAAGTTTAATCAGAACTGTTATGTTGTAAAATAATTAAAGTACAATGAATAAAAAATTATTATTTCGACTGGTATTTATATTAATTATTCAAGTCAGATTTGACATTTTCATAAGTAACTGTACTTGAATTACTAGATTGGTAGCAGCTAAAATCAAGCATAGGACTTATAACAATTACATGACTTTGTTATTTCATGAAAAATGTAGATTTATGAAGAAAGTAATTTTTTAGTTATAAAAGTCAGCTAAAATGAAAATACTGCTATTTTCTAAAGCCCTTGTTTCCTTCTGTTATGGTAAATATTGTTGTACTATAATAGACTGATATGCCTCGTTGTAGCACAAGGTTTCAAAATACATATGACCTGCATTACTTGTTGGTTCATATCATTCTCATATAAAGTCAAGTGTGACAAATAAATGTCACATAGTTAATGTTTTAACAATATAATGTTTACGCTAACCTGTGCATATAGCATAATTAGTAAATTAGCAGTTTTTATTAAATATAATTAGATTATGCTCTTATTATGTAATATTACAACAGCTACAAGTATTCACACAGCTATACTTAAATGATAAAATTTTCATTTTCTAATTCAAGATTAGTTATACTTGGTGGTAAATTTCAGTTTTTGTTTTGTTCAATTTAAACCACCTTATTGGATAAACATTCAGAGAATTTAAAAAAAAATTAATGATTTTTTTTGTAGTAGATTTTTCTTTACTTTTTAAAGTTAACCTGTAAGTGATGGCTTCTTTTATTATCTGAATCGACAGGATATGTTGCTTTGTTGATGTAAGTGCTGATATATATTTTTTTATAATATGATTGTGCTCAGGAAAATTTTGCTATTTTTTGTATTTCTTTACTTGTTCAAAATAGAATAAAATACCTAAAAGACTGAATATTATGTTTAATTTGCTGGTAATTTGTGTTGATTGATTACATCAACAGTTCAATTAACTTCTCAAAAGATCTATGTTAAAAAATAAAAACTTAACACAGTAAAAAAGTCTCTTACTTTTAAAAAGTTATTGATTTTGCATCTTAAGAGCCAAAGTGTTTAAAGCCTTAGGTAATCATTCATTGTTTGTTGTAAAAGAGTTAGTGTGATCATTATTTTTCAGAATCATTGTGTTAATTATTTATTCTGAAATTCAGTTATTTGTTGTAGAAATAATTATAGCCATATCTCTTCTACAGTTTAATTTTCCATACTCTATATTTATTAAAATTAATCATTTTATTTCTTAAATTATACAAAAAATTTTGACATATGAGAACATTTAAATCAATCCAATAACTGATTTCTTTGATTTTATCATTTTTGTTTTCTTATAAACCCAATCCTGATTTCAATTTCAGGTAAGGTCTCAAACTTTTTCAGCAATGAATATCAACAAAAAAATAAAAATTGCTCTCTCAAAGACATATGTCCACTTAAAAAAAAAAAAAAATTAAAAATACTATGCAAATTAGTTAATGGTATTAATACTGAATAAGAAAGATGAGAATAATTAAGTATATTTTACTTTAGTTCATTCTCAATTCATGAATCATTAATTATAAGCACTTTTGCTTTGTTATTAAAATGAATGGGATATCACATTTTTAAATGGATAATTTTCAGTACTGCCAATCAAAGTAATCTGTCATTGAAAGCTGAACATTTTAGAAATGTTTTTTAACACCTGATACATTTTATTTCTTTTTGTTCTTTTATGAACATGAGAGAGAAAGATCTTAACAATGTTCAGATATTGATTTACATTGTTGATTTGGTTAAAGAATTTATTTTTTAAAAGTGTCTCTATTTTGTTTTATTACTATTTAAAATCATAATCATCTATTAATTATCAACATCTATTAATATTGATGGACATCATCTATTAAAAAATGGTTTGCTATGACTTATTTTCTGTTATACTTTTTAAGTCTTAAGAGTTAATCTTTTAAACTCTCTGCAAGCTACATTTACACTGCTTCTTTAGTTAGTACTCTGATTTACCTATTCTTTTAAATTTTATTACAATAAAGTAACAAAAGCAGTAGAACTTTCTTTTTACAATAGTAAATGTAAGTCTGGGTTTATTTAGATGTAGTACGTTATTGTTCTGTTTGTAAACTAATAACCATTTTTCCAGTAAATAAAAACAAAAATGCTAATAAAAATTGTCAGTTACATGATAAATTACACGAAATGAAAGCCTGACAAATGAAAAATTCACATGAACTTAGCTTACAATCTCTCGATAAAACTCGTAAAAAATGCAAAATATAACTAAAGCTTTTTCCTTTTCACGATAGTTTATAAAGAATGAATTCAAATAGTAGTAAACATGACGTTTACATTTTTCAGGAAAACGCACCATACTTTTTGTACATGCTATCTCCGGCCTTAAGAACTTTAGTACTAAATTTTTACGTACATAACGTATGATAAAATATGGGATAAAATATCATCAAGTTCAGGTTGTTTGGCCCCAAAATTTTAGGCGACCTTTTAAAATATTTGCTTCCTTCACATCCTGCAGCAGTATCGAAGTGATTTTTTTCACAAAATAAACAGTTTACAATAGAAAATGGAATAACAAGACCATTCTTAAAGGAATATTCATATTTCTGTAGAAAATGAAGCGTTTGTAATAATTTGATCATACGCAATTAGAATCTAATTCTATAGTAACTCTTGCCTGCGTAAACAGCAGCTACTATTGAGAACCAAGAACAGCCTGGTCTCGCTGGGCTGAATTTTTGAATTTTTTTTAAAACTACAACACTTAACAACCAGTGTTGTAACACATCTAATAATTACTATATTTACTAGCTTCTTTTTTTGAGTGCATATAAACTTGACTCGAAATTCTGTTTACACTTGTTGACATGAGGACTTGCCAGACAAGCACCTACGTATAGAAACGAAATACATTAAAATTATAAAATGTACTTTTTACTAACCGATTACATTCTATAAAAACAATTATTTCGAAGAAGTAGAGGCTGGAAGTAGTATATACAAAAAGCAGCCTCAAAATCGTGTTTCCTCGAGAATGTAAACTCGCTTTTTATCATAAATTTTTTATAAACGATTGAAAAAAAAATTAAGCGTTGTTTAGTGTTCACGATGGTTTATTAAGATATTAGTGCAATCTAATTAAAAGTGCGTTTTTTATTTGCCAAATTATGGTAATTAATAAAACTGTGGTAGTTGAGTAATGTATAGTAAGCTAATATAAAGTAATACCTTACGGTAGTCCCGGAGGCTAATTAGAATAGAGTAAGCGTGTATAGTTAGTAATTTTATTTTTACTAACATACTGACGACCGTGTGCGTTAGAACTAAGCGATACATTACATTTATAATAAACAAATAATAAAAAAAGATTTTTATTGTGAACAATAGCTCTTTTTACACTGGAGATTAAAATTACATAAATTTATTGGTACTGAGAATATTTATGAATTTATCAAATACATTAAAACACGGAACTCTGCTTGGCTTTTAGTAATTATTTTCTTAACGTAAATAATTGTATGTGGAGTATCTTTCTTTTGTTAAAGATGCATAATTTTATGGGTATTATTATTGTTTTCTCAATTAAGGTATTTTTAATTAGTTTTTCATTTAAAAATATATATATTTTTTTACACATCCTACACATAAGTTGTTACTTAACGTTAGAATGTATTATGTTTTCTCCAAAACATACCAGTTTTTTCTTCAATACAATTTTTATTTTCTTAAACTCAATCTGATAGGTACCTAAACCTTAAAAAAAGAGTATCATTATTATACTGTATAAATATTAAAAATCTACTACATCTGATGAGTGTTAATACATAGTAAATTGTTGAATTAACTAATTGAAGGTTTCACACACACTACAATTCATTCATTTCATCCTCTGAATATATAACTTAACGGTTGTTCCGGAGGTTAAAAAAAAAAAAATTGAAGGTTGGCCACACTCATTAAAAATGTCAGTCTCAGAGATATGTGTGATTTAGTTTATGCAAAGTTATTAGTTTTACAGTAGTAGTTTTTTTTAAAGAAAAAAAAAGATTCTATTTTAACACATTTGAATCAAAACTAATACAAAATACATACTGAATACAATCTTTTTTTTAAAGCAAAAATGAGAACTATCTTTATTTTTTTTTTGTGATTTCCTCAAAATAACAATAGACTTACACCTTATTACACTTACTTTATGATATATTTTGTAGTGTATGATTGTTTTCTTAGTGATTGTTCTTATAATTATAAAAGGAAAGCATTTTCTTAGTATGAACTGACAATTGCAAGAATGGAACAGTAATACTAAATTTTATATTGTAGCGTGAATGTATATCTGTACATACTGGACAAGCAGGTGTACAAATTGGTAATGCGTGCTGGGAATTATACTGTCTTGAACATGGAATACAACCAGACGGACAAATGCCATCAGATAAAACTGTTGGAGGAGGTGATGACAGCTTTAACACTTTCTTCAGTGAGACTGGAGCTGGAAAACACGTCCCTAGAGCTGTGTTTGTAGATCTTGAACCTACAGTTGTTGGTAAAAATATTAATCAATTATTTATTAAATTAAACAGCCTAGCAAACTGCACACTAGCAAGCAGATTGCTTCAATGATTGCTTTACTTTTTTATCTATACATATATAAATGTACTTTTAACAGAGCTCTGCTTCAGTAGAACATTTTATGCGGAAACAAAATGAACAATTAGCTTGTTAAAAATATATAAAGTATAAATACCGCTAGTCAAAAATATTAATTTCAATATTTTATTACTATCTCTGTAGAATATTTATATAATATTTTCATTTTATGTATGTAACAAGACTGTAAACATATCCATTTATATTTTTAGTATTTTTCAATTTACCCATCTGATATTCTTATGAAGCACAGATCTGCAAAAGCACTAAAAATAGACAAAAGTAAAATAAGAAAAATTGAGTTTTTATTAATAAAATACATTTACATTATTTCTGGTATTTTTTTAATCTCTTCATCCTTAATGCAATAGTTATCGCTTTGTCATATTTTTTATCTCATTTGACACTATTTTTGATCACAATTCAGAAGATACATTAGAAAATAAGTACATATGAATGTACAAAACTCAAAACATATGAATGGTCCTCATTAAAGCTAATAACACTAGTTATTTGACTGCCATTATCAGAGAGAGAGCAAATAATGTATTTATATGAAAACATTTGATTTTCATAAATATTCTATTTGCTGAATTCTGGTTATATTAATCTAGTTTCAGAACAAAATAACTTTTATTATGAATATATACAATAGTGCCAGTAATTTTATGAGAGTTAAATGTTTGGAGGACAGTAAATGTGAACTAGTTGATTCTGACATGTCCAGATTGCCGATTTTCTATTTTAATGATGGCTACATAAATTCAGTTGTTTTGCATTATGTTATGCTTTAATAATTCTAAAGGTCAAGTACCATGCTTCCTATATGAATATCCTTTATCCTTGTGGTAGATTTGAGAGCTTACAAATACTTGGAAATAGCACACCATACTTAAGGTGTACGGATATTGAGAAGGATCAGATTAAGAAATGATCACTGAAAAGGGCAGCAGTCTTTTGTGTTAGACATCTTATAATATTACAAAATTAAAAATGCTTTTAAGTTTTTCATTAATATAAGCCAGTATCAGCTTATCATGGTGTAACTGTGTTATAGTAAGAGTTATTAATCTCTCACGATTATATTTTTCAATATAAATAAATATATAAAGATTTAAGATTGCTTTTTTTTTTAACAGATGAAGTGAGAACTGGAACGTACAGGCAACTTTTTCATCCTGAACAGTTAATAACTGGTAAAGAGGATGCAGCTAACAATTATGCTAGAGGGCATTACACTGCTGGAAAGGAAATAGTTGATCTTGTACTGGATAGAATTAGAAAATTAGCAGATCAGTGTACAGGCTTACAAGGATTTCTAATTTTTCATTCTTTTGGTGGCGGAACCGGATCTGGATTTGCATCTCTGTTAATGGAAAGATTGTCAGTCGATTATGGGAAAAAAAGTAAACTAGAATATGCCATTTATCCTGCTCCTCAGGTAAAAATATTCTTTTACAATAGATAAGATTGATTTGTATTAACTGAAATATGGTAGTCCTCTTTTCATACTGAGAAATTACATAATGAATATTGTGGTGTACAATTTTCCTACTAGTAGAAAAGTTGATTAAAGTCAATAGGAACATCAAAATATCCACGGATCAGTATAGGATACTCTTTTTTCACATGTTTATCCTTTCTAATTTATCTTCAGCATTTATAACTTGCACGGATAACAAGGTTGCACAATTATTGCTTGCTGTGATAAAATATATGATGTCTGTTCAGAAAATAACCAAACTTTATTTTTTTAATCTTAATTATTTACAGATTATTTGTTCTTGTTCCCATCAAAGTATATTCCCTCCATTATTCAAACACTTTTCCCAGCAGTGTTTGCAGTTCATGAAAGAGTCCTGGAATAGCTTCATTTGAAACTGCCTTTAAGGATCCGTGACAAATTTAATTTAATGTAATTGTCTCAAAATGGCATCCTTTCACCACTGATTTTAACTTCAGAAATAAGAAAAAATTGCAAGGAGACAGGTCTGGCAAGTAGGGAGGAAAGTCATTTGATTTTTGGCCCAAAACTAGGCAAAGTTGAGTGTGCAGCGGTGCATCATCAGGTGAAGGAATCATGAGTTCTCACCACAACTCTGGTCTCTTTTTGCGGATTTTGTCACACAACTGTTGTAAAATGCCTTAGTAGTACACACGATTCACTGTTTCACCTTGAAGCAAAAATTCAAAATGTACAATTCCATTAAAATAGAAAAAAGCATAGAGCATCACTTAGACATCGGATTGAGACTGATCTGCTTTCTAGGATGTGCAGATCCTTTGTAATGACTGAACTTTTGTTTCAATGTCATAGCCGTTAACCCAGCTTTTGTCATCTGTTATGATCCTTTGCATGAAGTTTCATTGTCACTGGTTTGTTTAAGAAGTTGCTGACAAACATCCATGTTCTTTTCTGCTGTTCAGTCGTCAAGTGAAGAAAAATTTTGTTGTAACTCGATGAATGTTCAATTCAGTTAAAATGTCATTGCATGATGCAGTTGAGATGCTAAACATCATCTAAAAGTTCTCCTAACAGTCAATTGGCAATTTGCACGCCTTCAAAGGCCTTCCTGGTCAAAAGGCAGTCTTCCATAGATAATTACTTTTAAATCGTAAACATCATTTGTAATATTGTGTATGACCCAGAGCATCATCTCCATACGCTTGTTTAAAAGCTAAAACATTTCTGTGAAAGTTTTCCCCAGGTTCATGCAAAATTTGATGTTGCTCCTGAAAATCTCAACACTTTGCACACAAATAACAATAACATGAAAACTAGACGTCACAAAACATCTCAAGTTATATTCATATATCTCACTAAATGTTTGGTAATGTTCGGTTACTTTCTGAACAGACTTGTAATAAAAATTTAATAGATTATTTTTAAAATGTACAGTTATTTGCAGAAATATGTTATAAGTGTTATTTCACTGCTACAGTCAACACATTACTTTGTCATCACCATAAAGGGGAAAAATGCACCGTATTTTACTGGTGTGCGTTAATGATCTCTCATCAATTTTCAATATGGTTTTGGACATTCATATTTTAAATTTTTACACTTTTACAAAAGTTACACCCCGGCGGTGAAGTGCAGTTGGTAGTTTTAAATAGGACCTTTACTTAAACTTTTTACTTTATATGAATCTGACATATTTTCTTTACTTTTGGAGAGAAATGTTATTGCTGCTGTTGAAAATGTTTGACAAAATTTTAAATTTTAGATAATCTGTAAGTAAATCTATGACAAACCAGTTAAATTTCTAAACTGTTGAGCTATTTTCTACTAATCTTTCTTTAGACATATTTCTGCCTTATTTTATTATTCCCTTTCTTATGATTACTACTTAAATGACTGTTATATATTTGTAATTATAAAAGTTCTTTTAGAGTAGTAATTTTTTTAAACACTTTTATTTTCATTTTTACAGGTATCAACAGCTGTTGTTGAACCATACAATTCAATTTTAACAACGCACACAACATTAGAGCATTCAGATTGTGCATTTATGGCCGATAATGAAGCAATCTATGATATTTGCCGAAGAAATTTAGATATTGAAAGGCCAACGTATACCAACTTAAATCGATTGATAGGACAAATAGTCTCTTCAATTACAGCATCATTACGTTTTGATGGTGCACTTAATGTTGATTTAACTGAATTTCAAACTAATCTGGTACCTTATCCGCGCATTCATTTTCCCCTTGTGACATATGCACCGATTATTTCTGCTGAGAAAGCATATCATGAACAGCTCTCTGTAGCAGAGATAACTAATGCTTGTTTTGAACCTGCCAATCAAATGGTTAAATGTGATCCAAGACATGGAAAATATATGGCTTGTTGTATGTTATACAGAGGTGATGTTGTACCAAAGGATGTTAATACTGCTATTGCCACAATAAAAACAAAACGAACAATACAGTTTGTGGACTGGTGTCCGACTGGTTTTAAGGTAGTTAAAATTTAGGTTATTTTACTATTTATAAAATTATATACCATTACTTTTCTGTATAATAAATAAGTAGATCTGCTAGTTGTTGATAAAGAATGTAGATGACTCAAGTAATCTAAGCGCAATCAACATTTTTTTGATACTGTGGTTTTATAACAGTTACACAATTTACAGATGTATATCATTTTCATTTGTTTAAAAATAACTGTAGAAACTAGTGTGCTAATGTTTCATTTAAACAAAAGTACTTGCTGCAATTTTTAATTGAATAAGTGTTTGGAATTTTAGCAGAAAACTTTTCAAGACTGAAAATAATGCGATCCAGACACCTACTTGTATTAATATTACGGAATTACTTAATTGATAGTTGTCAGACATTTTGGAAAAGCTCTTTACTACGTTAATAGTAAAGAGCTTTTGAGACTGATTTGCTTTCTAGGACATGCAGATCCTTTGTAATGACTGAACTTTTGTTTCAATGTCGTAGCCGTTAACCCAGCTTTTGTCATCTGTTATGATCCTTTGCATGAAGTTTCATTGTCACTGGCTTGTTTAAGAAGTTGCTGACTAACATCCATGTTCTTTTCTGCTGTTCAGTCGTCAAGTGAAGAAAAATTTTGTTGTGACTCGATGCATGTTCAATTCACTTAAAATGTCATTGTATGATGCAGTTGAGATGCTAAGCATCTAAAAGTTCTCCTAACAGTCAATTGATTTAAAAATCAAGTAAACCTAACCATAACCTGAAAGAACACCATTTTTGAACAGTAGAAAACAATTAAAAAAATATAACTGAACATCTGATGGATATTCCAGATTCTGAGTTCCAACACTTCTATGAAGAATGAAAAAACCATTTTGAAGGCAATAGTCCATGTATAATTTGATTGTAAATAAAAAGTTTTTCTTCATTATTAGTTTTCCAGTCTCATTAATTTATAGACCTCATATATTATTGCATACAGGCAAAATAAGCAATAGGATGTCTGAATGGAATTTTGTGGAGTAAACATAAAACCAGATGCTGAAAATACAATAATAAATACAAACTCAATGCTACGTTAATTAGCATTTTTTAAGCCAGTTGAAATCTTAAATTTTATCAGAATATAAAATAATTATCAAAACCCCCCACAAATAAGGAGAAAGTTTAGGAGCTGAGGGCTGTAAACTGCAAAAAAAAAATATGCAGTAGCTTGATCTTTTTTTGTTTTATGTTTCACAATATCTATAAATAACTACTGTATATGTTCATTAAGCTACAGAGCCTAATGCTTTGAAATTTGATAATTTCTTGACTCTCAAATGATACAGGCTGTATTTAATAAACATATAATATTTGACATACTTTTTTACTTTGAAAACCAGAGTTTATAAACTGTGTATTTACAAACTCCAGTTTTCAAAGTAAAAAAGTAATAGGATTAATAAACTAAACTGATTTTCACAGTTTGACATGTTTTCTCATAGACATGAAAAAAGGTATCAAACAAAAATGTATCCGTAAAATCTTTATTGATTTAATATTAATAGAAATTCACTGTAATAGCTCTAAAATCACAGTATAAAAAATGTTAATTGTGCTTAAATTACTAATCGCAAAGTTCTTTATCAATAATTACAGAATCTGATTAACGGAAAAAGTACTGTCCAGAAGTATGAAATTTTTTTGTAATAGAGAAATTTCCCTTGATATTACCATATACAGATTTAAAAACTTAAATAATACTTTTTTTTTAGAAAAGTAAATTAAAAAGTCATTTCTAACAAAACTAGAATCTGCCAAAGTAGTTTTTCTTCGCTCTTGTAAAACAAACATAATCTCCAAAAAACTTTTATCAGTCTAAAACACTTGGATGAAATGAATACACTTGCAACATTTTTCTTTTCTCTTGACATTAAATGTCAGCTGGAAAGTTTTGATTTTGCAGATCACACTAAAAAGCCTACGTGAAAAAAAAGAATAGCTGGCTTTGTTTTAAGACAATGGTGACAGGAGAATTGTTGATTATATTTTTTTTATGAACATTACCTTATTAATAGACAATATTTCCCTAGAAATTTAGTATTATCTCATAATTATGAGTTCTGTCGATAAAGTAATGAGACTAGTTTTTTGGCAGCCAAATTGGCAATACTGTAAATTTACTAGTAAATATATGATTATTTAAAAGTTGATTTATTAATATTTTTATAATCTACTGCTACCATGTGAGACGTAAACAAACTTTTTGTAAAACGAGTTTTTGTTGTGCATTACAAAAACGAGTGATACTAATTATGAGTAACGTTGTGCAATCAAGTTTTGTGTTTCTCAGCGAGAATGCCACTGAAACTGTTTCAAAATTGAAAAGGGCACATGGAGATGATGCTCTTGTCACAAGCTCAAGTTTTTAGATGATTTAAATCATTTTCAGATGTCTGGGAATCAGTTGTGGACAATCCACATTCTGAATTACCAGTAACATCAAAAGTGACAATGTTAAGTGAATTGGGGAATTGATGCAGTACAATTGATGATTAACTGTCAGAATGATTGCAGAACAATTGAATTTGAGCTGTACCTCAGTCCATCAAATTTTGATAAACAAACTGGAAATAAAAAATGTTTGTGCAAAATTAAGATCTCAACAAAACCTCACTGTTGAACAGAAAAACAACAGGATGGAAGTGTTCCACAATCTTCTAGGGCAAATTGAAACTGATCTTGATTTTCTACAAAATGTTACTAATGGTGATGAATCTTGGATATGAGAGGAGAGTACAACCCAGAAAAAAACAGCCAGAGCAAGGAATGGCACACTTCACTCACCACTGCCCAAAAAAGCAACAATTAACAAATCAAAACCATCCTAATTTGTTTCTTTAATAGTAATGCCATTGTTCATAAGGAGTTTTTGCCTACAGGACAGACTTTAAATCAATATGTTTATTGATGAATTCTTGCAAGACTGCAGAAAAGAGTTGCCTGTGTGAGACTAGTAATCAAAAACAACAGATGCTGCATCATGACAATGCACCTTGTCATACTGCACTCTCATTAAAGTTTTGGCAAGGAAAAACATTCCTGTAGTTCCTCAACTATTCACCTGACTTGAGTCCCAGCAACTTTTTCCTGTTTCTGATTTTTAAAAATAATCTGAAAGAACACCATTTTTGAACAGTAGAAAACTATTAAAAAAATATAACTGAACATCTGATGGATATTCCAGATTCTGAGTTCCAACACTTCTATGAAGAATGAAAAAACCATTTTGAAGGCAATAGTCCATGTATAATTTGATTGTAAATAAAAAGTTTTTCTTCATTATTAGTTTTCCAGTCTCATTAATTTATAGACCTCATATATTATTGCATACAGGCAAAATAAGCAATAGGATGTCTGAATGGAATTTTGTGGAGTAAACATAAAACCAGATGCTGAAAATACAATAATAAATACAAACTCAAAAAGTAGTCTGTACCTGGTAAGACTACAAGCAATGGACTAGATAACGCATCACAAAAGGGGGTAGGCCAGAAGAATCTAAAACGAGTGTCTAAAGCCATGAGTTGCAAGATCAACAATGGGAAAGTAGATATTGGATATCAATGTATATGTTTGAATTGATTTTTACAATAGGTATTTGGTTGTACGAGGTTTATGAATTTGTGTTGATGCAAAGAAATGTGATCGTTCTTTAGTCTAATTCTTTTTTACAATATTAAGAGTTTCTTTTTTTGTTTATTAGGTCGGTATAAACTACCAGCCGCCAACAGTAGTACCAGGTGGTGATTTAGCTAAAGTACAGCGAGCAGTATGCATGTTATCAAATACAACAGCTATAGCAGAAGCTTGGGCTCGACTGGATCATAAATTTGATCTAATGTATGCAAAAAGGGCATTTGTACATTGGTACGTAGGAGAAGGAATGGAGGAAGGTGAATTCAGTGAGGCTCGAGAAGACCTTGCTGCCTTAGAAAAAGACTATGAAGAAGTCGGTATGGATTCGGTTGAAGGAGAAGGTGAAGGCGGAGAAGAAGCTTAGATGTAATGATTATAACCTGCAAAATCAATGAAGTGTCATCTTAAAAACTTTAAAATTTTTCATTGATAAGCTACCTAGAATATTTAAATAGTCTATTCTGGTTGTTCTCGATTTCAAAATGTAAAGAAAATGATAGAAAGAATTATTTATTCTACCTAACCAATTTTTTGTCTTTTAAAATCTCTAATCTCTAAAGTAACATAACTTTGCTTAAAGTTAATTTGCTATATTTTTATCACTTTTAAACTTTTGCAATGTTAAAGTTAAAAGAAGGTTTTGATAATAAAATTTTATGACTGAGTATTACAAATGTTATTTTATTTATGAAAAAATATTAAATGTGTGCCATTTAACATAAAAATGTTTCTACCTTGGTATTTTGTGGTTGGTATGTATAGATATATTATAAAATGGCAATTTAATAAAGTGACTTTCATTTATTCAGAAAATGGAATTTTTTTTACTAGTTTTGAAATAAGGGTCTTGGAGGAATAAAACAAAAAATCTCTTCTAATCAAAATTCTATCAAATTTTAAAAAAATGCCTATATATGTAAATGCGTGCAAAAAATATTTTCACAAGGATTATATAAAAACAATGAGCATGATATAATCTTTAATTTTTTTTACCATTTTTTTGTGCCATTTAACATAAAAATGTTTCTACCTTAGTATTTTGTGGTGGGTATGTATAAATATATTATAAAATGGCAATTTAATAAAGTGACTTTCATTTATTCAGAAAATGGAATTTTTTTTACTAGTTTTGAAATAAGATCATTTGGGGGAATAAAACAAAAAATCTCTTCTAATCAAAATTCTATCAAATTTTTAAAAAATGCCTATATATGTAAATGCGTGCAAAAAATATTTTCACAAGGATTATATAAAAACAATGAGCATGATATAATCTTTTACCAAAATGGTAAAAAATGGTAATTTTTTACCATTTTGGTAAAAAATTACCAAAATGGTAATTTTTTACAATTTTTTTTGTGCCATTTAACATAAAAATGTTTCTACCTTAGTATTTTGTGGTGGGTATGTATAGATATATTATAAAATGGCAATTTAATAAAGTGACTTTCATTCAGAAAATGGAATTTTTTTTACTAGTTTTGAAATAAGGGTCTTGGAGGAATAAAAATTTTTAAAAAATGCCTATAATATAACTTATATAACTTGCCTATATATAACTTATGCCTATAAGTGGTGATTGAATAAACAAACAAGTAAATGCGGGCAAAAAATATTTTCACAAGGATTATATAAAAACAGTGAGCATGATATAATCTTTAATTTTTTACTAAAAGATTAAAAATACACACTTGTACAATCCAGTCATATCAGATATTATAGTTACTTTACCAAGAAGCCAGCAGGTTTCTTACCTGTGCATTGTTTGCAATTGCCCTTTTTTACATATGGATGATTGATTGTTTTAGGTATTTTAATTTAAAA
>JAAAKQ030056859.1:0-14520 GCA_010016005.3 Zanna intricata
ATGGTCGACCTGAGATTGTACAAGACTACACTTCATTCACATTCATACAAATCATCCTCATTCATCCTCCGAAGTAATAACTTACAGTAGTTCCGAAGGCTAAACAGATAAAGAGAGAAGTCAAGAGTTCTAAGATTCAAATCCTGGTCAAGGCAGTTACTTTTAAACGGATTTGAATACTAGATCGTGGATACTGGTATTTTTTGGTGATTGGGTTTCAATTAACCACACATCTCAGGAATAGTCAACCTGAGACTATACAAGACTACACTTCATACGTCATCCTCTGAAGTAATATCTTACGGTGGTTCCGGAGGCTAAATAGAAAAAAGAGAGAGAGAGTTGTGTTTATGTAAAACACCTTATTCAATCCAGGAGAAAATAGCTATAATTGAGACCTATATTTGTTTTGGATCATTTGAAGAATCATGTCAAATAATCGTAGAAAAATTTTCAAATGCCTGTATCCCAGCCAAGAGTAACATACACAATTTAGTAAAAAAATGGCATACAGTAGGTTCAGTTTCAAATGGCAAAATGAAATAGGGAACCTTCCATTAGTACTGCATAGGCCATTGTCGACACAGAAAGGGAAATTACTGCCAGTCCAAAAAAAAATCACTACGCAACTTATTCCAACAATCTAGTGTTAAGTACACATCTTGTCGTCGAAATCTTCATGGTTTAAAACTGTACTGCATTACAACTGGGCAACAACTGAAGGAGACATACGAACCAAAACTATATGATTACTGCAACTGGCTTCTTGAAAACATTGTTGGTGGACAGATAGAGTTGTCTACTTAAGATTTTTTCCTTTGGAGCTACTTAAAGGAGAGTTTATACATCTTATCCCCAAAATATTGATGAACTGAAAATGAAAATTCAATGAGAAATCAACAGAACAATGTTTTGCATCAGATGACTCTCAATATGATCAGTCAAGCACAAAAGTACACTGATGCAAAGGGTGGTCATTTTGATCTTTTGTAACAGTAAAATTAATATGTGAAACATTTAAATTATGTTTTATGTTTCCCTTATTTATAATTTATTCATATCATTCATAAAACTTCATTCCAACATAACCTACCGATTCTGCAGTGGTTACATTATGGGTTCGGTTTTATGTTGCTTAACTGTGTTAAAAATTATATTATTAAATATATATATAAATATAAGAATATAAGAAAAAAATGGTGCATAGGATACTGAAACATAAACTCCACAAATGGCAACTATTACTTTACTAATAAATATGGTGAATCTCAAAAAAACACTTTTGTCAAAAAAATGAAACATCTTAATTATAAAAATCAAACGGTCTGGTATTTGTTTAATTAATTATCAGCAAATGCTGTATTGATACAAATCATTCTCTTACTACTATCTTTACTGAAACCTCTTAGGCAAAAATTTATCTATATAAATTCAGATTTTCTTGAATAGTACAATTTAAATCAAGAACAACCATATTTTACAGAAATTTTTATGTTGTAATATTATAAAACACTGGCAAAATTATGTCTGTAAAAATAATATATTTGGTTTACACAAAGTTAAATTAGAAGTTTTATTTTGGTAATCCATAATCAAAATCTGATTATCAGATATATAGATTAAAAAAATGTTTGATTTAATTTCTTTTCTTTACTTAGGAAATAATTACTTTGGCTTAACAAGTTCTCTGAACATAATACAATGATATCTCGCTATTGCAGCCTCTATTTCTCTTTTGGAACAATATTTATTGGTCTTGTACATTCCTAAACTATGCAAAAAATTTTATTTCTATTGCTACAGATAAAATTTTTTAAGTAGTGGAGATATTTTTTGACCTTCAGGTGATTACGAAAAAATGTCCATAATTAATAATCAATTGGCCATGGCAACTTTGGAACATACCTCCACTGGTTTAAGAAGAGGACTAACCCATGGTGCATCTACTGCGGCCGGAACAACTCTCCCAAGCAAGCATTCTATGCCTGCTACAGGTGGAAGGATGTCAGGAGAAGGAACGACTTGGAGTGGCTTATGCCTAAAGATACTGCAGCATTTATGCTTCGGGGATATCGAGAATAGGAATCGGTGGGTAGGATGGTTGCAAGCATCCTGAAGACAAAGTAGTAAGTCCAAAGAAAAAGGGAAGAAGATCGTTAACCAAGGTATAAATGCCCATATTAATATGCCAAGTTCAGGGACACCAGTGTACCTGAAGTTAGAGTAAGTATTTATGTGTATGTTCTTATATTTTGTTTTATTTTAATCTGCTATGTGGAAACAGTTCTAAAAATTTTGTCTGTATTGTTTTGTAAATGCCTACATAACGAAGTGAACATCAGGGAAATTAAATTAATAAATATAATTTGTATTACAACAAATACTGTACTATATTATATTGTGTATTTTTAATATGTTCTGGTATGTATGACTTGGTGTGAACAATAAATACATGTGCTAAAAAAAAAAAAAACTGAACATCTGGGACCGAAGCGTGGTGACGTGTAGGGCCACGGAGGTAGTTCTTCTGTCTAGGGTGTTCTTGTCCATCCAGATGCAAAAATGGAAGGGTCAGAACTCCCCGATCATGGCACAAGAGACCATCGAGGTATTTGAGGGATGCGGAAAGTGAGGGGGGTGCCTGGAACTTACAATTTCAGGACGGGAAGGGTAGCACCCCAGTGGAGGGATGCATCGACATTCCAGTAGCAGAGGTTGGTGCACGTCAATCAGATTGGGGACACCCCGATGAGACTGCCCCAAAAGGGAGCACAGACAGGGTGGGAGCAGATTGCTGCTACAACACTCCGTGGCGACTGAGTAATGCCTGACGGTGGGTCTGGTTGCCATGGGGTGTTGTACAAGTAGTAAAAAAAAAAAAAAAATTAGTAATCAATAAGTCAAAAAATCCAAAATGTAACCCAAAGAACCCAAAACAAATTCAAAATCTATCTAGGTAATTAAAAATCTAATCTATAATTATCTATCTTTCTTAATTTCCATTATATGTTGATGGTTTTATAATACTTATATGCAGTACAGTGAGTTTTGAAAATGGAATATATCCAAAAGGCTTATGATTTATTATGATAAGTTAGAAAGTTAGATAATTGCGCTCAATAAAGAAATTATGAATTTTATTTTCATGATACTGGCGATTCATGCAAAACTGAAGAAAAACTCAATATGTTATATGCATTACCTCAATTTGAGTATTCAGTTTGCATGGAATATTTGCAAGAGCAATAGTACAACCTCTTTACTGCTTAAATTAAACTTAATTAGATCAGTTATTTTATTCAAGTTTCAGGCATTTACTAACTCAGGATATTTTAGCATAAAATCTTAACAGGCAGAATAATAAAATATTATAAACCTTTCTTCTAAAGTTTGCTTTGAATAAGAAAGGGGGGTTCAACCTTCTTCGGTTTTTATAATTTACTGGTGGATTCTAACAAAATAATTTCAAGCAATTTAATTTACAAATCCGTCAACTGCCTTTGTGACTTCCATCTGGAAGTATGGATTGTTGTTCAAATCCTGGTTAGACTTGCCATTTTTCATAAACTAAAACTACTACTAATCATATTCCCATGCACAACCCTTGAATTTATTTGATGAATTAATCATCAAAAACATATTCTGAACTCTTGAAATTTCAACAATTGGTTTCATATGCCTCCATCTTAAAAGAGTAGTTTCTATGATTGATTAAAACATTTTAGTAACATCCCCACAAAGGAAACACTGGATAATTCAGGTTTTTTTCCAGTTTGTTTTCCATGAATGAAAAATATTGAAAGAAAACTAATGAAAATACCATTCTGCTACTTAACTGGCACAGATTTCTATTATCCATCCGTAAAAGTCCTGGGTTTTAATCAATCAGGCTGGGCATTTTTACATGTTATCATAATTTATGTAACTATAATCGGGTGATAAGCCAATTCTTGTTTAGAAAATTATTAAATATTACAAGCATTTGTACCATAACATAAAATGAATTAATTTCAAAAGGTAAATACCTCTTCACTTTAACTCCAACAATCTGAAAGAATAGGAAAAGAAGTTTACTGTATTTCATCATATATATCAGCAACTCCAGGACAGAATGTTCATCTTTGCAAGCAAACCTAAAAGGACATGTATGAACTTGAAGCTAAAAATGCAATTCTCTAAATAATGATAACCAAAAATTAATCTTAAAATACAATTTTACGAATTGGTATCAAAGTCACAGTACCGATGCAAATTTTTTTGAACAGAATTTAAACTTAATGTAGAACAATTTCTGGAAATATAACTTTGTTATGTCAAACATGATTAGAATACAATAATTAATATAACATTTTTAGTGTGATTATTTACCTGGTTATCTTACAGTAAACAAATTTTAAATTTAAAAAAAACTGCCAACAACCAACCAACAAATTTTTTTAAAAATATTGAATAAGAATTCTACAATGATAGTAGTATATTTATACCGTATTTTATTCATACTTGTTCAGTGTCGGATAATGGTTCTTCTTTAATGATAACTTCAGATGTCATAAGAGGTTGCATTGGCTGTTGATCAGATTGTGAGGTTGTACATTCCACATCATCTTCATCTTCTGCATCAATGTCCTAAAAAAAAAAAAAAAAAAAAAAAAAATTTATTATTAATTACAAAAATAAAATTTATTTACTAAACTTTTACACAGCTGCCTTCAACTTCAACAGATTTGTCATAGTGTTTCACTTGCTTTTTTGTTCAATCTTCAAGAAATTTCATCATCAATGACTTATATAATCACTTAGTAATGCGATTTTTCTAACTTCTTGTCCTTGTAAAACCTTTGTAGAAGCAAGCCACTGTTTCAGGTGAAGAAAAAGAAAATAATCACTGGGAGTAAGATTAGGGTTATAGGGTGATGAATGAGCCCACCACTGGTCTAGTGATCTAGTGATCACCCGCAAATCAGCTGATTTCGAAGCTGAGAGTACTACGGTTCAAATCCTAGTAAAGGTACTTTTATATGGATGTGAATACTAGATCGTGGATACCAGTGTTCTTTGGTGGTTGGATTTCAATTAACAACACTTCTCAAGAGTAGTTGACCTGAGATTGCAAAACACTTCACTTCATTAACATTCATACATCATCCTCATTCATTCTCGATGAACCTGTACCTTAATACAGGTTCATCTATCATACTAAGTTCAATTACTTGTACCTTATGGAACTACATAAGGTATCAGTAATACCTTGACCAAAGCTTAAATAATAAGTGATGACCAAAGATTTTACAACTAAATTTTGCAGTGTGACCAGGCAGAGTCATGTACAAACAAATTTTTGTGGAATAGCATCTCACATTGTTTGTTTTTTATAGCTCCTATAAATTTTTTAATGTTTTGCAAACATATTGGCATTCATAGCAGTTCTGCAAGCAGACACTCAGTTTATTTAAAAACATTTTAGCCATAAGCTTTTTCACCGACCATTCTTCTCTGAACTTCTGCAGTCTAGGAAGTTGTGAATGTCACAATAGAACTGACTGTTGCTCTTTCTTCACATATTAATATGAAATTCAGATTTCACCTCCGATTACAATGCGATAAAACAATTCATTGTCTTAATATTTGTAATGCCACAAAACCTTATGCGTTACAGCAAGAAATTTTTTCTTATGTGTTTCAGCTTTAGTACTCATCCAGCATACAATTTTTTAGTTAAAACTTCATAAATCAAAGATCATGAAACATAAAAAAAATTGTAACAAGGTGGTGGAGCGCTGGTTTTCTTGAATTTTTTTGTCAATTTCAAACATATCATCCATTATCATAGGCAGCTTAGCTGCTAAGATTTCATCATGAACATTCGTTCATGATGAAAATCTTAGCAGAATGAATATTCACTCTTCTCAAAATGAGGAGCATTACAATCTTATTTTAGTGTCTAATATTCTAATGTAAATGTCATTATTTTAAATGTGAATTTTAGTCACAAATTCAAAAAATTACACTTCAAATTTCACTCGGTGGAATCACAAATCATAGTACTCATTATAAATAGAACGAATAAAAACAACTAACAAAAAATAAATAAATTATTGTTCTAACAGCAGACTATCAACTGAAATATCCGAGGTATGCAAACAGCATCTGTTTACATATAGTATATAGGGAGGAGCAAATTCAAAACAAGTATACTTTAAAAACACGCAAATGTGTTAAAATTGAACAATGTTATCAATTCTTTAAAGTATTTTGCACACATACATTTGCACACTTCTATGTTCCCGATTGGTTAAACCAAACAATACAAAAAATAAAAAACAATTCATTTACGTATCACTTAAACCAGGAAGCAGTAAGAGTACTTTTTTGATGACTGCACTCAATCTAGTCCTAAATTTAATATACTTTTCATTTACAATATATATTTATTTATATTATAGTATATTTTACAATAATAAAGTTAAGGACATCTAATTATACGTGATAACTAAATTACAACACAGTATATTAAAAAACAGTACAATAGTACGAGGGTTATTTTTTTTTCAAGGTCCGATCGGTCACGAAATAAAAACCCTTGCATAAATTGGATGAACCTTTGCGCAGCGTCTCTAGTTCAACCACACCGCGTCACTTCGTTTAGTTCTGAACAAGCAGCTAGCACGTAAACATGTTTACAACAGCATCTCCTGTCAAGTGTGAAGTGAGTGCGGTAATCCGATTTCTTCAGGCTGAGGGGTGTAATGCAGCTGAAATTCATCACTGAGTAAGTAATGTGTATGGTGGAACTTCAATGAGTGACAGCAAAGTGCAACAATGGTGCAAGAACTTTAAAGCAGGATGTACAGATGTTCATGATGCAGGCGGTCAGGGAAGAAAGCGAGTGTCAACTGATCTCATTGAGCGAGTGGATGAGGAAATTCAAGAAAATCGTCTGTTCACAATTTCTGTATTGAGCGATTCGTTTCCTGAAATTTCAAGGTCAGCTCTCTACACCATTGTGAGTGAGACTTCAGTACCACAAACTGTGTGAGAGATGGGTCCCAAGATGCTGTCCAACCATCACAAAACTATGAGAATGGATGCCTCCCTAACATTTCTCCAACGCTACCATAATGAAGGAGAAGATTTTTTGAACGAAATTGTCACAGGGGACGAGACAGGGGTCCATCTCCAAAACTGAAGAAACAAAAGAACCATCCAAACAGTGGATGCATTCTCATTCTCCCAGTAAACCAAATAAGTTCAAGTGGACCCTCTCCAACAGAAAATGTAGAGCTACTGTGTTCTGGGACCGGAAAGGAATTCATAGAACGTGGCACGACCATAACTGCAGCCTCATACTGCGTGACTCTTCAACGTCTACAAAGGGCAATTCACAACAAACGGAGAGGAATGTTGTCATCAAGACAATGGTCTTTCTCCATGACAATCCTCGGCCGCATACTGCAGCTGCAACAAAGAAGCTCCTGCAGCGTTTTCATTGGGAAGTGTTTGATCATCCACCATACAGCCCGGACTTGGCTCCATTCGATTTTCACCTCTTTGTTCACATGAAACGCTGGCTACGAGGACAACATTTTCGCACAGACAGACCAGCGTAGAAACATGACTGAAAGACAGGGTCATCGAACTCCATTCTATGACGAGGGTATAGGAAAGTTGGTACTATGCTATGACAAATGTCTAAATCAGAGTAGCGACTATGTAGAGAAATAGCGTAACTATGTAAGTACTTGTTACAAATAAAAATTTTTTTATTTTCACTGTGGTTTTAATTTCATGACCGATCGGACCCTGAAAAAAAAATAACCCTCAAATATTTACATTTCTAGTACAAGTAGAAAAAACAACTCATTCTAGTCACTTTAAACCAAGAAGCAGTATGAGTACTTTTTTGATGACTGGATCAAATCTCTAGTTATAAATTTATACTTTTCATTTACAATATATTTATTTACATTAAAGTATATTTTATAGATTTAAAGATATCTAATTATAAGTGATAACTAAATTACAGTCTATTTAATAAGATAAAATGTACTTTGCATAGAGTACATAAAAAGTTGTTGTACTATTTGAGTTAAATATTGCACTTTTTGCACTTTTGAGCTAATATAAGTTAAATTACTAATAATACACAAAACTTGAGATCCCATTTATAAAATAGATACAATTTTTTTTTGTCTTCAATCATTTGACTGGTTTGATGCAGCTCTCCAAGATTCCCTATCTAGTGCCAGTTGTTTCATTTCAGTATACCTCCTACATCCTGTATCTCTAACAATTTGTTTTACATATTTCAAACATTGCCCCTGCCTGCACAATTTAATAAATAAATAATAGTATTATACTTACTTTATTAGAATCATCAGTAAATGAAGAGTTAGTTGTCCCAGCTAAAGAAAATGTTTTCAGCTGAATTTTTCCACCTTCTAAGTTTTCACCTTCATATATTTCACTGACATCAGACTTTTCAATATTTTGTTTCTAAATAAATAAACAAAATAAAGTAAAACATAGATATAATTAACACTTACAAATAATAATTACTTTGTATAAAATAAATGTATATATAAAAAAATGGAGCAGGTATGTTTCTTTTTTTTTAATTCTCAATTTATATTTAATTCTATATTTCATCAAACATTAATTTCAACATATTGATTTCTTTCCTAGTACTTTGTAATTTAATTTATTGTTGATATACTAATTGTAGTACAAAGGTTTTTACCAAAGTTATTATAACTCCCCACTTATATTGTAGACTATAAAATAAATAAATAACTAATTAAAGTGATAAACATTCTTAAATTTTTACATTAATAATATTTCACTTTTATGATAATAATATTAAAATAGTTCAATCTTTGTTATGTAAAATCATGTCCTTTCAAATTTGGCAGTAAGTTACAGAACCTGCTGGAAGCAGTAAGGTTGTATCCATGTTTGTATTAATATTGTTTGGCAATTTGCATTTACAAAGTTTAATTTTATAATATAATTATTTATTTTTGTCTGAAATAAATTGCATTTATAGAGTAGAAATTGGTAATAGAAGCAAACAGATTTTTCTAGTGTTTTCATAGTATTTCTAGAAGTACAACAAACATTATATAAGCAAGACGAGGGAACAGATGTGGGCTCAATGTAAAAAGTTTTTTTTTTTTTATTTGGATTTTATGAAGTGTAATAAGAGTTTTTGATTAAATAGATTATTGTGAGGAAGTCAGATATAATGTTAGTTATTTAGTATCATTCTCTCACTACATAATAAAAGCAATTATTTTTATGGAATCTAAAGTACCAATTTAAGTCAAATGGGATTTATTGTAAGAATGCTTTGAAGGTGATAAGGAAAATATAGAAATAGATGGAGAAGGTTGCCTTGAGGACAATTTTTGGAGCCCCATGGTTAGTGAGGAACTCAGCGCTACCCAGTGATGCCGGTCTGCAGACGGTCTGCAAAGTTGGGCTGGAGCAGTCGAGGAGATTCTTTGCTAGGATGGCCTCGTCAGAGTTCCAGCACATCAAGGACCTCTGCTAGAAGGACCCACCTTTCATCAAGAAGCGCCCACGCAGTTCTGGACAAACCACCATGAAGCCGTCCGGGATAGACATCAGGCACCACATGGATGATATAGGTATACCCCTCTTTTTGTTTGATTTTAGACACCAAGGCATACGACGATGAATGATGAAACCTGCTCTCTTGACTGCTTTGTTCTTCTCAGAACTATTAGAAAAGCGGCTACTTAATGAGATTATCAAGAGAAGAGAGAGATTTGGTCTATGGAGAGAAGATAGCCATCGCTGAACGCCACAACGGGCAATGAGAGCCATCGCTCTCATCGGCCCCAACACATAACCCTTCTTGCTTTGTTTCTTTTGTTTCAGGAAACAGCAGAGAACAGCGGTGGATGGCAATGGCCCCCCCAAATCTCCCTCGCGACCCCTGTTGTAATGGTGTACCGTCGATAAACTCTCTCGCCCACAGTTCAACTTTGTTAATGGGGGATAATCTTTTTCAAAATTGTCATTACCGGCGCCTGGGCGCCCTGAAACCAACCCCGTACACACACTCGGCTATCCTTCTCCTTAGAGATGTGTGCGATAAGTTTCATTTCATTATATATTATAACTCAAAGCCAACCACACCAAAATCCGGTGGTACCCTGTTAAGAATCCCACTCCTATTCACCTTTCCTTCCTTTAGAAGAAAGAAGAACTCAAGAGTGAAGAAAGAAGATCCTGAACCAACGGTCTGTCCTCCCGACCGCTAGCTCACAAGTGCTAGCGGAATTTAAAGAGATTATTTCCAAGAAATGAGGAAGACAGACGAGGAAGACACCTTTAAATCATCCTGTCCTACTCCTGACCGGGCTAATCTCGGGGCTGAACCCCCTGCAGCTGCCCAGCCAATAACACGTAGCTTCAGAAAGTCAATGTTTCGAAGACAGGCTGCGAAATCGCCTCCGATGCCTTCTCTTGTAGAAGAGCATCCCTATATGATTTAAAAAGGGATTTCTGCCTGCTTTGGACGGAAAGGGAGGCGTCGCAGACGATAAGCTCGCATATTGAACCACTGGATCTCAATCGAACAAAACCCTCCCAGGGACCAGAACACAATCCAAACTTCTTAACGAAATCAAGCCATTTTATTTATGTATAACCATCAGATAATTAGAATGACCCACCAGCCAAGGGCGCAAGCCCGTATACTGCAATAGATAGGAGCGTACTCTATTGTATATCTATCTATCTATTGCAGCTATCCTTGCATTCCGTTCCGTTCCAGATGGCATTAAAAAGATTTATTTATATATTTTGCTTATACGTTTATAGCAAATATTTATCAAATACAATCCCTAAAAATCATAAAGTATATAAGAGAGCTGGGAATGAATTTAAAAAGGATCTATGAACTCATTTTTTTATTAATTGGAATTAAATCAATATCCAGGAAACATCTTTAGCTTAAAAGGTGATGAAATTACAGACTAGGTACAACAGAGAATCTGACAACACTGGCAATGAGAACTGGATGAATCTTTAAAGAAAGTTGTTTTCATTTGAAAATCTCAAAAACAAATAAATATTTTGAGAGACGTCTTGGATGATGGTAGATCAGAGATAAAATAACTGTGTAGGAGGTGCAGGAAGCCAAAGGATCCTTTAAGAAATAGCAAGCTATTTTCAAGTCTATTTTTATTACTATTTTTTTTTGTTTTAATTTTAAACATTTTAAATTCAAAAATTTTATTTCATAATTATTTTACTTAATTTTTTAAGACATTAATAAATTTAATTAATTTTTTATGACGGTCATATTTTCAGATTCTGACTTTTAAATGCTTTTTATATTTTTCAATTAGTCCAAATTTATATTAAGTACCAAAATTTTACTATCAATGTACCGAATCCAATTTATACAGCACATTTATTAATACTTACATATAACTTGTTACTTGTAAATCCATCACCATTACTAGTCAATTCTCTTCTATGTGATCCCAGTGAACGTCTTTTTGAAACTGGTAAACGACCATCTGGATCTTGAAAAGCAAGACGACCCCGCCATTTTATTCTATTAAAATTACGAAATTGAAGACTGAAAAAAAAACACAGTTTTTAATACATAAATGATAATATATTTGTCATGCATTTTATAAATATTTCAAAATACAGATATAAAACACAAAAAAACATGGCAATAAATTGTTTTATGTTCAAAAAATCTTAAGATTTATCTCTATATATCTTCATAATGGTCTTTATTTTTACATAATATAACTAAAAAGAAAAAAAAAAAAAAAAGTTTATACTAAAGAAATGTATATCTTTCAGCCATTGAAGTAAAGTAAGCTACTGCAGCGGCTGTTAGATAAGAAAATAACATCTGATACTACGTTTTTACCTGAAAAGTGTGACTAGAATAACGATATAACAATAATATCAATAATGATACAACCAATTATTAGATTAGTGCTTTATTTTTTTGTTGGACATTGGAGTTATGATGATAAATGTAGTTGAAATATTTTCATGTCCCTATTTGTAATTTCTATTCATAATTTTATTTTTAAATTTTACTATTCATATTATTTTATGGACAATTGCTTATCATACATATTAGAATTTGTAATGATTAATTTTATTCCAGTTTAAATTCACATTTATTTATAAATTTATCATTATTATTTATTTGATTAAACTGAATTCCTTACATTTAATTTATTTATTACATACATTACAAATCTATTAATCATAGTTATCAAGATCAATGTTAAATAAAGAGATAAAAAAATAAACAATACATTCAAATACACACAATGGTTTTTTGGTTATGTCACAATGTTCAAGAAAGTAGATGAAATTCTCATAAAACAGATTGGCTGGTGCAAGAGATTAACTGATTCAGAAGTTCTCGAGTTCTTCGAGCACGAACTTCCAGTAGCCTAATTTACCGGTACAATCGTGTACAAAATCATACAAAAAATTTGCGGGAATTGTTCAGAATGTTTAAGAGTTTGTGAATCTTCCATTTTCACGCACTATTTTTTAATTTCACCGACAAGATCATTACTTACAATAGACAGCCTACCACTCTTCTCTTCATGGATGTTTGACCTTCCATTTTTTAAAAATCAAACCCATTACCACACTACACCATCACTCAATGTTTGGGCCATACACAGTACACAATTGATGATGGATGTCTGCTGCCGAGAGGTTTTGTTTTTTGCCCAAAAGCCCAAAGAAACAAACAGGATTTTCTATTGTAGTGTTCATGAGTTTCGTTTATAACAAGTAAACACGGGGACAGTACATGGCTCACACAGACAGCTGGAAGATTACCGATTCAGAGAGTACACCAATATGTCAATAGCAGCAACACTAAGACTAACTACCAGCACTATACTACAACTGAGGTTACTTTCCAAACCGCCCTCATGTAAGTGTAAAAATACTTGTACAGCAATTTTTAATTTTCTTCAAGATTTTAATTAGACTACTTTATTAAATTTGAATAATTTATTAATTATTTTTTTTAATACACTATGAAAGTCCAATTTTTTGTCTATGTACTTTATATGCGAATATATTTTTTTTTTAATGTATGTGAAAGTTTTGCAATTTTATTTTTTATAACTTTTCAAAATTAATTTCCACCACACAATACACGCTTCTTCATCCTTTGAAACCCCAGCGTGGGATAATATAAAAACATCTCCAGTCTTCAAAGAAACCCTGCTATATTTCATCGGAGATCTGGGCACACCCATGATCCCAAACCCATAGGAGGTCGTCAACACTTATATAACAGATCCCTTTCAGTCTGTACTTCACCTGTGGAAACAGAATGAACTCGCGTGGAGTGAGGTCAGGACTGTAAAGAGGGTTTCAAACTGGTAATATAGGAATAATATAGATTCAGGTTAGGAAGGAAGAAAGGAAGTGAAAAAACTAAGGGAAAAAAGAATTATTACTGGTGAGGGGTATGTGGAAAGAGCTAACTGGATATGTTTTACAGATATGAGAAAGTATTCAACCGTGCCAAATTCATAAATTAATGGGAGATTATGTTAGATTGAAACAATAAAATATTAATTAAGAACTATCCTGAATTATAAAATGCCTATGAGAATGGTTTTTACTTTGGAAGAAGAGAAAACAACACGAGGGGGGTGGGTCAATACCCACCCTTGTATTAGCATTAAAGAGAAAAACTCCATGTATACTGATAAAAAAAATAGTCAATATGTTGATGGGATCTGAGTAGAAGGAAGCAGAATAAATTGTATAAGATTCACAAATGACATGCTATCATTGATGAATCTCAGGGTATTCAACAAATGATTTAAAAATTCTAACATTATAACAAAATATAAAATAAAATGGATGCTAAGAAAATAAAAATGATGAGGATAAGAGACAATGAACATCTGCACAAAAAAAATGAACACTGAACAAGTAAAAAGAGTTTGGTAAATGTTAAGTCACCCAACGGTAGCTGCATGAAAAATGTTTATTATTATAATTTTTTGTATATTCATTCTCTCATATTTCAAGAGTTAAAAACCAATTATTTTTTTTTATTTTTAGAACATACTTTGTATGTGATAAATTAAATTTTACAACAATGCTCCGCAAGCCAATTTTTACATATTTTGGCATTTGACACTTTTCCAATTTCTCAGAAAACAATTAACTTAAAGAACTGAAACAAGAACTATTGTATTCTACACAAAAAAAATCTACATATTATGTATGATGTTATTTTCCTTTTTTTGTATATTTATGCCCTAAAATCAAAATATTCTAATTTTTGCATTAGTATTTCTAATATTTATTTACACTCTTTTCTAACGTATTTCTAGAGAGTCTATTTATTTTGTATATTTGTGCCCTAAAATCAGCTATGAATCAGAGCAATTAGAATCAAAATATTCTAATTTTTGCATTAGTATTTCTAATATTTATTTACACTCTTTTCTAACGTATTTCTAGAGAGTC
>JAAAKQ030056892.1:0-15997 GCA_010016005.3 Zanna intricata
GCCTGACCGGGATTCGAACCCGGGACCTCCGGATGAAAGGCCGAGACGCTACCACTCGGCCACGGAAGCCGGCTATACATACCTATATACCGTCAAGCCGAAACTAGTCAAAATGGATTCAGGGATAGTGAAAATGGATATTTCCGTTGAAACGTGAAAACTGAAATTTTTTGCCATCACAATATTTCCTTTAATTCGTACAAGGGAGCAAAAAACAATCAAGAGGGAAGTTAAATAGAGTTTAATTAAGTAGAAAATAAGGTCCTGGAAATTGATACATAAAATGTTTAATAAAAACGCGCGCGCGCGAACACATATCCACATTCGTTTTCTTGAAAATTTTGGTTTTATGTTATAGAAAACTAGATTTATAAAAAAAAATTATAATAAATCACTTACTCCTGGTTAAAACAATTATTTTGACGGAATAATAACAAGTAATAAAGATATAACTTTTTTAAAAGACCATTGTTTTATCAACAGAATTATATATATAACTATATATTATAATATAATTAAGTAAGGTTGAAATTTGATGAGTGTATAGATGAAGATCCATACTTGAATATTAAATAGTCTTGTCAATGTTACAGATTTAGGAAATTGCCGATAATATAACAGTGTAAAAACAACCTCTTACTTCTTCTTTCTGAAGGACCTGTTTCTTGTTTAAACGTAAAAGTAATAAAAAACTGAGTACGGTTTTAAAGTTTTATATATAAATAAAATTTGAAATTTCACACTGTTCAAAGTGCGGTATATTTTCACGCATACAGTATTTGTGGTGAGCAAAGCAGCTCATCTTTTAAAACACTTAAATTGTTTAAAAATCTTGAAATAGTAAAAAAAAAACTAATCTAATTAATTGAATAAACAAACTAAAATTACATTTGAAATTTTATTTGCGAAAACGTTAAAATCAGGTACTCGTTAAGAAAAAGTGATTAGATTGCTGAATATTAATATACACGATAATAATATGGTGAATAAACTAGAAGAAGTGAGGGATAATACAGAAAGAAGAAGAGTGAGAACGGAGAACACAATTATTATAACAAATAAAGTAGATGACTTAGGAACACATTTATACCATGAAATAAAGAGATTAAATGCGAAATAAAGTACCGCTACCAATCAGTCTTCGAGTTGTGTAAAGAAGAATAGCATACAAAGTCAGATTGTTAACTTTATCTTATCAAAGCAATAACGTTTATAATACTAAAATCAAAAATTAATAAAAAAAAAAAAAAATACTAAAAAAAAATCTACTAATTGTAATAATAATAATAATTTACTTGACTTCAAATATTATGTATGCTCTCTATTTAAGTTTAAAAACAATGCGTGATATTCTTATATTTTTAAGTTCAGTATTTAAAGCTAAGTTTAAGTGTTTTCTTTTATTTTAAGAGGTGTAAATATTTCATTGTCCATAATGTGTAGTAGTTGATTTTGAATGGAAGCATGTTTTTGTGATATCGCAGTGCTTAAGGAATAGTAATTACAAGAATAACTGAAGTTCAACTGATCATTTTCTTTTAAATAAAATTAAAAAAAAAAAAAATATTTGTAGGAAGAACTTGAGGATACAAGTTAACTAATTTTAGGTTTTTCATTTACACTTACAGGGGTTTTAAAAACAATAATGACAATATCAATATAGATAAAGAAAAATCAGACATGATAACTAAGTAGTAAGTTTTAATATAATTTGTTTTTTTGCTGCGATGATACAGCGTTTATCTTCAGGGTCATCGGGTTGAGAGAAAAGGTGCAAAATCCTTTTGGGTTAAATACAGGCAGAACTAGGGCAAATAGTCTCACAAAAAAAAAAAATAAATAAAAATATAAGACAGTTCCTCCAAACGTACGAATAAACTTAAGATAATAATTTATTTTTATAAAATGTTTTCTGAGCTCCAGGCACGTATAACATTTATGATTTCAATCACCGCTGCTTTAATTTCAACGCAATGCATTTTTCTTATTTAGAGAATATTACAGTCATCTTTGTCATCATTATATTTTTACTGAACGAAAGAAAATGTTAGATATATTTTGAGGTGGTATACATCGGGTCGTCTGCTGTTCAAGCTTTTTTAACACGACAAGAACGATGTGGGAGGGGTTGTTTCTTTTGACGGGGACGGCCGTCCCTACGTGACCGCAGACCATTCTATTTAATCAAAAGCTGGACAGTGTATCCTCCCACACTCCGACTCTTCTGTGTACGGCTGTGACAAGAGCGTCCCGGCCTCATTACGGCGTCCACACCGTTGCTCACTTGTTGACAACGTTTCCCACCTTTTGAAAAGCAACGAGTTGCTGAATTATTCCTCCCTTACATGCACCATATCCACCATCACATACTAACCACTCACCTTTAACGATTAGAATCCCCTTTTGTACTGTAAAATTAAATCAATGCTACACAGCTTTGAATCAACATAAATTTAATGGCAAAGTAATAATATCAAATCAAGAATATTACTTTAGTTTTACTAAAGTTACTCTAAATGTGATTACTTTTACTTAATTGGATTTTTTATTTTAATACATATCTAAAAAAAAAAAATTTATGTTCAGAAAATTTAGGCACGTATATATGTGTGTGTTCACGTGTTAATCGAATGATAAATTTCCATTTCAATGTTTTAACACCTTAAAATATTTATCTGTATTTTCAATGGCCTTTTATTGTAAACGAAGAAAGGTCGTTACACATTTGTTTCATTCTTTGAGTAAGAGTAAATAATAACATAATAACAAAGATGATAATAATAACAATAACAATTATTATTATTATACCCTGTTCCTTGTATCCAAATAAGAAACAAGAAAAATTTATGTTAGCTTTACAAATTAATGTTTCTCAAATTTGTTTTAAATTTCATCAGATTGTCTAAAAGGAAAAGAATGATTTGAACTAATATCTAACTTGTTAAAACAAAAGTCTGGTCCGAATTATAAATTACAATGAGATTTTATATTCAATTGATATTTTAGGAACTACTTTTTAGATAGAAATGTTTTAGTAATATCTGATTTCGATAAATTATCCAGTTTATTTTTATTAATTATTTAAAATTTTTTCCCAAAAGAAGTGATTGTCGCTCATAAAAAAACATACTAAAAATACAGTCATATTAAAAGTAACTAAGCACAATCAAAATAATGCCTAAAGGACTACAGGAGGTTACAAAATAAAATAGTACGTTTATTTACCGCAATACCAATTCCAGGAGCATCCAGGTTGAAAAAATTAATAATTCTTTCTCTATACGAATTCGGAAACTAAAATCTTTTACTGGTTTTTGTGATTGGCCACGATTTGGACGAGGAATTTTTAACACGTTTCTACCGCCATACTTTTGTTTGTTTGTTGGTTTATTGATTTATAATATTGGAAAATTAATTTATATTTATTTTGTATAATTAATATAGCATTTTTCCTGAACAAATCAGTTCTAGGCAAACTGACATGAAATTCTCAACTTTGCCCAAATTGTCATGGAAATGATAGTGCACCACTTTTTCAAAAACCTTAGCAACTACATTTTTTTAACGGAGACATATCTCTAATTAGAAGTAACATGTAAATCCTCTTTCCTGGTAACAGCTGAACAGACACATTAAAGTTGGTGAGATTAGATCTTCAATGGCATTTATTATAACAGGAGGGATTCGTAATTACTAGTTGCATATCGCCATCTAAACCTCGCAATACGGTGAATAATTTTAATAAAAAAATAAATAAATAAGTAATAGTAAATTAAACTAGTAAGTAATAAATAAAATAAAAAGGTTTTGATAATAAAAAAAATAATAATAAAGACAATTATTATTTTGTATGTTTAAAGATAAGTTAGCCTAAATAAAATAAATTTTTGCTAACCTTTTACTATCTTTACAAATCTACACATTTCTTTAGGAAAGAAAATACGTAAGGTCGTAACAATAAAAATAATTTTCATCTTTGTTAGTGATGATATTACATTTTAAGCTCTATGTAAATTCCTGAGAAGTTCAACGACATGCTAGCTT
Organism: Zanna intricata; assembly: GCA_010016005.3. Taxonomy (NCBI): domain Eukaryota; kingdom Metazoa; phylum Arthropoda; class Insecta; order Hemiptera; family Fulgoridae; genus Zanna; species Zanna intricata. The sequence goes on from JAAAKQ030056892.1 coordinate 4,045, forward strand.
TTTTAATTTTATTATTATTTATGAGAACGAGTCATCATATTAACGTTCAATTTTCTAAAAGGAGGTAATTTAGTTTCATTATATTTTAACTACCCGCTTTATTTTGTTTAAGAACAAAACTCATCTTACTTATAGAAAAATTGAAGTTTCACCCCAACAACTCGGCTTTACGAAGAAGTTTACAAAGAAATGTCCGACTGAAGTGCCTGTAGGCAGTACGGTACGATATTTTAATACTCATGATTTAATTATGTGCCTTTCTTTCGTGTAATAACTGCTTTATCTGCACTAAACCATCTGAAAATATTAAAATATACTTTATATTATACAATCATTTTCTTATAATTATCTAAATTTATTTTTTGAATATAAAGGCGCTGTAAATATATAATAAATATAAATGTTAAGATATTCAAACCTGAATTCCTGCTTCGCTACTGATATGTATCTGTTTTATTGATTCTACAGGATTCACTTATTAGCTAGTGGTCCCGACAAATAATCCGATATGTTTGTGTTTCTTTTTCATTATGGATAATTATAACTTATTAATTGATAATATGTATATCGATTAACTTTTTTTTCAGACCACTTTATTTTGTTAAGTCTCACCAACAGAACCCCACCACTTCTTGTCATACGCATTTCAATCAAATAATATAATAAACGACAGTAATGAAAAACTAAATCTGTATATTTCACTGAAGACACCAAATGTTGTAGAGCTTATAAAATAATTCTTTATAGCAGTATAAAAAGTACCCACGTTGGTTGGTGGATCCCAAATTTTTACACGTGTTTTTACCCTTAATTAATATATAAGCATCTTAATTATGGAAAAAAATGAACTGGAAATATTTCGTAATTACCCGTTTAATAAAAACATTTATGATAGATTTAATAATAAAAAACTGAAAAAATTGTAAAGAAATCCAAATAACTCTTTTCTGGGGGATTCTGTTATCATTAAATTTATTGTGCAACTAGAAGATCAAAGTAACCAATTGGGAAATTGTTTTTCTGATCCACCATGATCTGATTGAGCCATGTCAACAGTCAGAATGATATAATTTATTCGACCAATATGTGCGCCGACCTCATCATATCGAGTTTCCGATCAACTGTATTCAGACAGCTATATAAAGAGTGTGCCCATGCAACCAGGTAATTGAAGCTTCGATGGAGTACCGGACATCCCGTCAAAAAGATGGGTCGGATGCTCAACCCAGAAGATTTCAGCTGCCTCATCATTGCTAACTTCTACAGTTATTCTTACGACTTTTTGTGAGCATAGAAGGATAATTTCATAACAATTTTAAGGTGTAAGATGACCACTCCGGTAGGTTCCGACTCTGGCAAACAAAAACGATCAAATTCGAGATTACTAGCCCGAATACCTGGATTGGCCCAGCACCAGCTATGGTCAATTCAAGGTGCTTAAAAACCTAATAGCTCTTTTTAACGTTAATCTTTTAACTGCCACTATTGTTCAAACTGTCAGTCAGCTTAATAAATGCCCCTTTTTGGGGCCATCGATATGGTGCTTAAGGTATCACTTTGTGATACCATATACCTTGTCACCCCCCCCGACGACACTTATCTGAACACCAATATTCTATAAGACGCATGAATACATGCATTTCAGATGTACAGTAAAATTATATGTTCCATGACAATTATGACCTAATACTCGGACTGTATGTTTATTTTTGTCTTCTTCAGACTGTTCGAATGATATCATTTTAAGTTTAAAAAATCACCTTCTTAATCTCTATGCCATGTCTGGTTGCAACACTGATTAAAATTTAACAATAGTAAAATTGTACAACCAGTTTCTACTTTGTGACGTCAAAATAGCTATACGACACATCCATCAAAATCAGATTATCAGAATGAAACTATCATTAAATCAAATCTTCGGAATGAAATATCTCAGCCTCAGCAGTCGATAAGACCGACATGGAACAAAACTGTTACCATAATAAATAAAACTTTACGCAATAGGTAAGCGGTTCAATTTCTCTTCTCAAGTTTTCTACTTTATTTAAAACTCCAGGTTTATTAATCCTTCCTAAAACTCATTTTCCTTTATAGTGGACAAACTTATGGTTTTTTAAACCATCTGTTATATATCTAGTTTGCTATGTTTTTAATCTAAACTATTAAGCCAAAAAAAAGTTCTTATTTCTATGTAATAAAAGAAACCACTACACTCCAAAGTACATGCCCTGTATATTTTACGAATATTTTTGCCATGTTTTAAGGATAGACAAAATCGTTACCCCACCCAACTAATTATTGATCTCGACTCACCAGATTAGTTTCGCAGTCCACTCTCATAATCTCGAAAATAAACTTCCTTTAAAAGTAGATTATAATCTTCGATTAAGATTAAATTACACATTTTATTCATTAGAATTTTGAATATTACATACCAAAGTTTAAAATAAGATATAAAATAATGCTAGTATATAATACCTTTGTTATTAAAATAATTACTATTATCTTTGCTGCTAAGATCACTACTGTTTCTATGCCGAGAACTGCTTACCTTTCGTACCTTCATTATTTTATCATTTGACGCATTTCGGAACCATTTTATTGTCAAAAAAAGAAAGTTATGCAACTCTGGGTTTCAACGGCTTTGCCCTTATTAAAATAATACTTAAAAGAAAATTAAGTGAAACATTAGAATTGTACATATTCACCATTTATAACCAAAATTTAATCCAGTAAATTATCCGTATTCATAAATAATCGAACAAAATTTCATAAAAATTGATTAATTCAGTCTGAAGATACCAAGAAAAAGAATAACAAAAAATAAATAAAAAAAATAGGATTATTATTCCATACTCATGGAGTGAAATTCTCCAAGCACATAACCAGTGACATATTATTTCAATGCAACCATTTAATTAATACAAAAATGTGTCTTTGAATCTAGAATGATTAAAAAAATAACAAAGAGGTTTTTTCCCTTCTTACGGGGGTTTCTTGTGGGGGTTTCCTCTCCCTTCTTCTTTTCACTGTGTCTGCTCATTAGCCAGTCCCCATGTCAAAGTTCCTTAACCGCTATTTTTGCGATACTATTACACTCAGTGCTATCTAAGGTGTGAACCCAGGAAACGCCCCTCCTTCCAGACCACCGGAAGGTGGTCTGGAAGGTGGGTTTCTTTCTCTACCGGAAAGAAACCCATACCTACAAGAATGGTCTTGTCGGCGGACCTATCTGGAGCAGTCATATATAACAAAAATTAGGTGCAATTAAATTAATTCAATCAATTTAAATCACTTAAATCAAATTAATTAAGTCAACCAATTAATAAAATTAATCAGTACAACACAACGCAAATTATAAAGTTTAAAGGAAAAAAATCTCCAAGTCCAAAATGTAATATAAATACAAATTTAAAATAAAATAAATGTAAATATAAATCTCTAACTCTATGTAAATATTACAAGTTCTACTTAGGGAACTCTCTAATTCGATGTACACAAAATAAATAAAATAAAATAATCAGGTGGGTAACCAATAAACAAGTCTTATTTACCCTAGGCGAAACTAATAAAAATTAAGTTTTAACACCTTAATAAACTGAAAATAAAACAACACAACGGCAGCTAACTCGAGAAAATGTTAATTAATGTAAAATAACGATCCAAAAAAAATTAATTTTTTTTTTTTCACCTCCGGATTCACCGTTAGATTATACCTTCAGAGGATGAGATGAACGAATTGTAGCTTGTGTAAAAAATGCCATGCCTGCCCGGGACTCGAACCCGGGACCTCCGGATGAAAAGCCGAGAAGCTACCACTCGACTACGGAGGCCGACTTATACATTAAACCCATTACTTTTTAAAAAAAAGTAATCAAAGTCACTAATAACAGAATTAGCCCGAAATGCACACTAACCAAATCGATACTAACAGAAACGAACAAATTAAAATAAAAAAAAATAATAGCGTACGAAAACACAAAGTAAACAACTTAAAACTACAAACGAAACAACTAATAACGAAAAATAACGATGAAAACATGAAATAAAGAAAGAATGGAATATCTAAACACAGAGTGCTAACAACACGTCCCCATTCTCTCAGATCTCGACACCAACTGGTTTATAGTCATCTAATAAAAAGTAAGCCAATGATTGTACATACAGCCTTTCGGCATTTTTCAGTGTTTTGATTAGAAAGAGTCATGAAAAGTCAAGGTGTGCAAAAATTAATATGCAAAATTTGTCCCATTTAGCATACTTTCCCTTATACAGTATTCTGGTAGCTACAGTATAACTATATATTGGGGAAGTAAAACCTGTTACTGTACTAGGTACGATTACATTCATACATTTGTATTATTACCTGTTAAATATTCTTTATAACTACATCTACCGCCTTCTATTGATTTTTTATATAAAATCTATCATAATCTCAGTGTTGAAGAGATGTGAGAAAGTAAATAACGGTATCTTTATCCAGAAAATTTCGATGTAGTCAACTTATTAATAGTCTGAAATTATTTTACTCATTCAACCTTGCACTGAAATTACAATACAGCACCTGCACTGGTGCGCTACTCTAGTTATTCTACTTTTTTAACTATTAAATTATTAATGTATAAAATTTTTATTATATATTTAGTGATGTTGTACCCTGTTGATACAAGTAATTACAAAAGACTGGATGCTATTTGTATTTTCAGATTGTGGTAACACAAGATATCATTTCTGTAATCTGTTATTGAAAAAAAAAAAATTAATTTAATTTTTATAAGAATACTCTTCCAAATTTGGGTATTTAAAAATATACATTAAATTATGTATAAATATATTCCGATAAACAAAAAAGAATATCGGGGCTTTAATTTGTTATACTACCTCTTGTATGAGATGATCAATGTCGTTTTAAGAATCAGAACAAAAAGAACAGTTTTAGTTGCGCAGATTGTCGTAAACTGATTCCTTATATTTCCGCTTGGTAGTGCCACTAGCGAAGATGACAACTCCTAAATAGTAAACGAACTGCGTTTACAGTATGCTATCTGCGTGTAGTGTGAATCTATAATTACAGTTCAACGTCCGTTCTGTGGAAAGTTTAATTGTAATTTTCTGAGTGACAACAGCATTCGTCGATGGCTAGTTAGAAACGGTCGGATGATATCTGTGAAAAGGGAGAAGTAGGGGATGACTGAATGTGTACAGAAAATGTTTAACGTGTTGGGGACTCTTTCCTGCGTAATCCTAATCTACTGGGAATGCCAACCGCGGCATTCGATAGAAATGCCGGTAAAGACAGTGCAGCTCGTTTTAAGGAAATGCTTATCTATGCGTCTACACCGTTTACAGATGTTACAGGCTTTGAAGCGGGTTCGCAATCGAAACGTTGTAGCTTAAAAATGACAAATTTCTTTAAGCTACTTTAAGCTTCTTTAAGCTTTTAATTTCTTGATCAAATTATGTTTAGTAATGAGTTAACATTTTATTCTAGTGGAAAAGTTAATATAAGTTTGTATTTAGCGTCAGAAAATTACCTGAACTCTTTACGAGCGAGAGACTCTCAAAATTAAATGTTTTCTGTGCAATATTCCAAAGCAAGTTTAGGGGCAGTTCTTTTTCAATGAAACTAGCTTAAAAGGAATTACTTATTTATATATACTGCGTACATAGCTCTTTCCTCGACTGCAAGATGGACCAAAAATTTTATTTGGCAACAAGATTTGTTTTTCTCTTCAACGGTTCAACTCTGAATCGGTTGAATTGTGCAACCGATTTCCCATTCAACAGATTTCAGCAACCGCTGGATTGGTCAGCATGGATCCAATAACTGAGCTTGTTTGGGGTGGTTTCCAAGTCACCCCATCTGATCCCATGTGATTTTTCATTTTGGGGTTTTGTAAATATTTTGAATGAGTGCCTCTGCTACCTATTGATTACCCGATTTGAGGCACAGAATTTAAACAGTTGCCATTTCCAATTCTCCAAACATGCCGGTTAAAGTACGAGATAAACTCTATTCTCGGCTGGATGCATATCAAGTGACGAAAGGTGCTCAGATTGTAAGGCGCTCACTTGTAGGGAAAGCCTGTAAGAGTTAATTTTTCATTTTATATGTGATTCATTTTTTTGAATATTAATTAACACATCTTAAGCAGCTTTAGAAACTCCACATTCTTATTTTTTTGTACATCCTATAATAAAAATTTGAAATTTTTTTGTGTTTTAAAAAAAATTGGGCCACATTACTCCAAATAAAGATAGATATATATTACAGTAATAATCTATAGGCTTTAAGAAATGTAACAAGAAAGGCGGCGAGGTTAGAAAACTTTGAAAATGTCAGACGGTATTCTTTCCAGCTTAAAATTGAGTTGAGATTAAGTTCCGATTCCATTTTTAGAAAAAAATTTTCAGCTCTTTTATTAAGGTACTCTTAGAGCGATTTCACACTGACCACAGTGGTAGCACTTCTGTAGTACAAGCTGCGATGCAACAGTTAGTACAGATCGGATCTAAACTTTAATAATTTATCTGCTGTAGCACCACGAAGAGTGACCTTAGAGACCACCCCAAACAAACTCTGTCATTAGATCCATACCAACCAATCCAGAGGCTGGGGAAATAGGTTGAAGAATTTAACCGATCCCATACAGAGTTATTTCGTTGAGGAGAAAAACAAATCTTGTTTCCAAATAAAATTTCTGATCCACCTTGCTGTGGCACCACTATTGTACAGTAAAACAATGAAGGCTACTACTAGGGAAAAAGTGATCCAGCTATTGAATTTTGTTACAATTTTAATAAAAAAGAAATCGATTGTGAACAGTTCATTATTTCTGATATAATATTTTATGTAGTTTTATATATGCGTGCCTTTGTGGTATCACTTCAGTGCGACAGGCTGTGATACGATAGTGGTCAATGTGAAATCAATATTTAAATACTTTAATCAACGCCGATGACCCAGCGTAAAAAGTAATAATGTTTGTACAAATATCGCTCTGTTTCTGAGGTAAGCAATTTTGAATATCAAAATAGACGTTTATTGGTAAAGTGTATTTATGATTAAATATTGGTATGTAATATGTGATGCGGCAAAATCCGGATTCATATTCAGTTAAAATATAACTAAATTTCAATCTACAAAGTACAGCTATTATTTCACGTTCGTAGTGCAATTAGCGTCATTACCTCAGGAACATAGGACTAACATTGGATAAGACCACTGATGAACGGTAACTGGGTTTGTAAAGCATTATAAGCAGTTAATTCTCAAAATAAATTTTCATCTATATGTGCATTTCCAATCCTACCTTTAAAGGATCTTAGATCTTAGTTCAGTATTTTTCCTATTTTCCGTTGCATACAAAAACGTCAATTTATTTCAGATTATAAAAAATAAATAAATTTTTAATTTCATGGTAAACGTTTCTAGAGGAACCAAAAGCAGTTGTTCATATAAATTATTAACTTTTATTAATCAAATTTAAAGAAAATTTGGTAGTGTAAGAATTAGATGAATCAGGAAATGTTGGATGCATGGCTGTTATCTATGGTCGCATTGCGGAAAGAATTCAGTGATGCGTAATAACGGAAGGAGTTCACAAGCCAGCTGCATACGAATGTTTAGTCTCTTTCATTCGAAAAAAGAGTGAGACAAGGATTTCATCGCATTATTTAGATTATAGTAAAAAATAACAAACTAAAGTATAAAAGTACTCTTACACATTGTTTAGATAAGGAGGTATATTTTAATTTGCAGTATATTTTTAAATATCCTTACACTAAGGAAATATATCTATTTACAAAATAATTTTATAGATGGTTTTATCCTAATCCAGGCTTGGTGTCTTTTAACAAAAATATCTAAGCTCTTTTGTTCATTGGTCTAAAAATAGATACCATGTTTTTCTTACTTTACTTTAGTGTGAATGCCTTTTTTTTCTATTTTATCAGTCGATAATTTTTAACTATAGTAACAATATTATAACAGAATATTTACAGCAAATCACAGATTTTTTTTTTTTTTGTTAAAACAAACTAAATTATTCTTAAAAACTTAATAAAATAGATATTTTGTTAAATTTTTAACAAGAAAAATTTAAAAAACTCATAAATAAAATACATGAAACACTACTACCTGTAATAGCACAGAAGAAGTAGTAGATGGAGTTAGTTAAAAAAATCTTGTAGTTTTTAATTTTTTGTATATTGAAAGAGTAAATTTTAAAGGGATTGATTCTTCTACATAAAGAAGTAAACATTTCAGGTAAAAGATTAAATTAAATTCCATTTACACAATATAAAATTTCAGTTAAAAATCAAAATTAATGTTAACTATTCGAAGCAAATTTTACTGAATGTTGTAATTCACCAACAAGACTAAGTGACATTTATCTGATTATTTATCGTTTTTATTTGTCTATAATGAATTGGACTATCTGGTAATTAGTTGCCTAAACCAGTGGTTTCCAAAGTACGCATCTCAATACCCTGGGTAGCCGCAACTTCATCACAAGGTTGCCGCAGAATATTGCAGAGTCGTTATAATTTTATTTCCATTTTCAGTTCAATGTCATAGGACGCTACATCTAGCGGCACTGATGCAAAACATTTGTTTACTTCTATGTGCAGAAGTCTGTAAATTGGTTACTAAATGACTGTTTTAACAATTTCTGGAATTTTTTGGTACTTTATATTCGTGTATAAATGTCGGTTTCACACGGTTTTAGTGTTAATTTACTTTTTGGAGATTATATCAATTAATACTTTTGTGATCAAGTCAACTGAAATTTTTGAAATATGTTTTTCGCATTTTTCGTTTTTACTGATAAGCAATAACCGTTGTTAAGATAAAAATGTGATGCTCTATCGTCAATTAGTGGCAAGAATGTGAAGAAGCGAAAAAATCGACATCCTGACCCCATAGAGGAAGACACTCTCCATGTAACAGTTCGGTCGCCTTATGTGCTTTACTAGAGGCCATCTTCAGTACTTCGGCAATGACATCTGTCAGTCAAGCCTCAGCAAAGGTGCCACCGGTACGAATGCCACAAGCGACATTCCCATCGGTGTACTACCAACTAACAGAAACTCCTAACAAAACAATCGAGCCAAGTGTCAAATAAGACTGAATGATTTTCTAAGAACAAAGGAACAGAACTCTACCTACCCGAAAGGTAAAAATGAGTTCGATACACAATGAATCATAAAAGTCAACACAAAAATACTAATAAAACATAACAATAACAATAAATAATGTAAAATAAAACAAACGAAAAAATAAAAAATCTATAACCAAACAGAAACAAAAAACAGCAACAGTTTAGCAAACCATAAAATAAAATAACAAAAAAACTAAACATAAACACAATGAAGAAAAGTCTAAGCGGAACATCATACCCTTTTAGCGATACTTTGTTTTCGCCAAATATGTATTAAATTTTCTACGATCACTTATTAGGCCCGGCTTTTCCAATTAACATGGATATTATCGGGTCGAAAAATTGTCTCCGTGTTCATTAAGTCATTTCTAGCACATTCATATACCACATTAGCAACGCTCAATATTCCGCATTGCGGATACATATACCAGAGTCTGCCAGAACGAATTTTCGTAGTCTGTCACGAAAAGCGTCATGGTCTGAAAGAAAATGAGTCATGTTCCCAAGATGTACCCAAGAGGCGTTCCGCAAATCAATAACATTAGAGAAAAGATCATGCATAAAACGCCCACACGTTCTCTTATCCCATCTGGCCTGCCGCAGGGCGAAACCATGCTGTTCAATCTCTTTATTTCCTCCGATATCAATTCACCTGGCTTCTTAGCAACAAAATCTGAAAGGTTGTTGCCTCTTAGACTCAATGAAGTCTATCAGTTTCACGCCTGCGATCACCAAGATCACTCATGAAATTGTCCAGTTACCACCTGTTACTGTTAGCAATATAAGGCGTTGGGCACGTAACAGAATATACCGATAGCGTTTAAATATTAGCCTATCCGCCCAAAAAGCCGCAGCATATGTCATAATTGTCTCGTAGAGGCCCTTATGCAAGATACTTATAGTCTTAAAAGTAAGTCCGCAATCAGGATTGAGCACACGAAAACTTCCGAAGAAGGCATTACAGACCTTCCCCGCGACGTATTGAAGGTGCTTTTTTGAACTCCAATTTCTCATCAAGAAACACCCCGAGGTACTTTTGAACCTGAAAATATCCAATACCTTGGCTTACATGGATATGGGGACCCGCTACCTCACAGCAAAACGGTCTTTGAGAAGCATCATCTTGTTCGAGTAAACATCATAGCTAAACGTCATAGCTCGAGTATCTTGCATGGTTGAATAGCTCGAAATTCAATCCCCCTTCGCATACCTCCTTCGACCAGCAGGAGTCCATCGTCAGCATAAGCAACGGTTTGATACCTACTGGGCAACCTCAGCCGCAGAAGTAAATTAAATTCCACCAATCACAATAAGGGGACCAAACACCAGGTCCTGCGGACACCCTCGGACAGTGTATTCCCCAGCCCAATGGCTTGAATTCTCTTGTTTTAGGGTTGTTTAATTTGTTTTAATAATGAGATAGAGTTTATTTATTTATTTTTTTAAAATTAGGAGTTATACGGGCATCGACTGCTAATGGTCATTAGCCCTCGTCACATTCTTTTAAAGTTAATCATTAATCACCGTAAGGCTCGTCATATGTTAGGGTGTAAAGGGCCCTAACATTTGTTTAAAAAACACAGAAAAACACAACACAGAGCGCTACAAACACAAACAAAGAACAAGAACACTTTCAGGGTGTAAAGGGCCCTGATATTTAAAAGAAAATAATTTAATTTAACAGAAAAATATTGACAATATCAAATCATTAAGTTTCAATATCTATAGAACTCGACTTCATCATTTTTAATTACAGTTTGTATAATTATACACTAGTTATTAGTCCACTGGCGTGCAAAAAAGCAACTATTTTTCCTTCGTTTCCATTTTCCAAATCAGCAGCAATTTTATTAACTAAGCCGTAACTCTTTCTGAGGTCCTCATATATGGTACATTCTTCCATTAGATGCTTGACTGTAAGTGGTTTGTTACGAACACCACACATTGGTCTATCTTCTCCGGTTAGCAAATATGAATTCGTTTTACGTGTGTGACCGATTCTAAGTTTGGTCACCAGCACTTGTTCATGGCGAGTCAGTATTGCGTCGCTCTTCCATTTGCATGGAGAGGATATAACGGCATTTAATTTGGTACCCAATCCTCTCCATTCATTATTCCAAAACATTCTAATTATATTTGTTAGACGCTTCTTTATATCAGCCACTCGTACAGGAATAACATCTAAGTTGTTACAGACTGTTGGCATTCTGGCAGCTTCATCTGCTCTCTCATTTACCCGCATGCCCAGGAGTAATACCAGCATGCCCAGGAGTCCATAGCAAAACACATCGCTGTCCTTGTCTATCTAAAACATATATAATAGAGAGGATATTAGAGATCAGGACGTCCTTAATATTCTTGTTCTGAATTGCAGTAAGTGCACTCAACGTGTCGGAACATATGAGCACTTTCTCTTCGCAATAGCGAAGAGCTTGCTATATGGCAGTGAGTTTTGCCGTATACATGCTTGCCTTATCTGGCAGCTTCCAAAGATGGGCATCTCCATTCACATATATGGAGCATTCAACACTGTTTTTGGTTTTAGAACCGTCAGTATAAATCTTGATGTACTCATTTAACTACTGACAATTGATAAAAATTCCTGTTGGATGATCACTTGCTGGCTTATCTTTTATTTTCTGATAGGAGAGATCCAATCTTGTGTTTACCGCTGGCAAAAGCAAGGGCGGTATCTCTCTAGTTAAGCCGAGCTCATGTTTCCTTTCCAATTCGTGATACCGTATTCCGGCTGGTCTGGAATAGGTAGCACGACGTTCATATAATGCAGC
>JAAAKQ030056903.1:0-15996 GCA_010016005.3 Zanna intricata
GGATTTGAACCTTAGAACTCTCGACTTCGAAATCAGCTGATTTGCAATGTCGCATTAACCACTAGACCAACCCGGTGGGTATTTTATTCAGAATCAGATTCTCTATAAGTTTTGTTTTAGATTTTATGTGTTTATTTCTCATATAACAAAGTTACTTTACTTATACATCAAACATAAAATAGTGTGTTTTTGCTACCAAACTTTTCATTTATCTCACAGTTTTCTAAAATTACTAAAAATACAGTAATGGGACCTAATCTTTCTTAATTTTTCAGCCCAGATTTCATTTAGTGATATAAAAATAACTAATTCTTTCCTTAATTTGGGTCTCAAGAATTACAGTCTGGCTTGATTTTACCGAAGGTGCCGAAATCAGAGTGAATCTTTTGACAACCAATACTTGCTAATAAATTGTTTCCAAACCTATGTTTATATGAACCTTCTTTATTTTCACCATAGGACGTGTCCTGAAAATTCATTACATTCTTCGTGAATCACCTTATGTATATATATATGTGTGGTAAAAAAACATTGAAATTAATTCCTAATAGAAGAGTAAGTCTGTCTATGAAGATATTTATTAAAGTACTCTATATGTTATTATAATTGGTTAAACACTGACTGGGAAGAAACTTCTTGAATCAAAGAACAGATGAAAAAGACATTTGCTATTAAAATCTGGGCTATAGAAGGTTGATTCATTTGCTTCCATGCTTATTTAGCTATGATATAAAAAGAGGATTCCTGAATTTAACTGGAAATGATGACTACATATCTTGAAAACAAGCTGTATTAGTATCTTTGTAAAAACATTTGCGATTAGCCAATTAAACTAAGATTTTTTTTGTTAATTATTGGAAGATGTAATGGGTGTACATTTGATGATTCACATATAAATCCAAATTATGTTGTACTTTTTTTTGATTGTTGCCCAGGCTATTTTCCCAATTACACCTTTACTCATTTTATGAATCTCATGTATATAATATGGCTTTGAACATGTCCATATAAAAAAGGTTGAGATGTTTTCAATTTTTATTGCTATACATAATGTAATTAATAATTAAATAGTATTAAATAATGATATTATTTATTTGGTAATTAAAATTTTTTTTTTGTAATTTTTTACCTCTTTTATGGTATTTTTAGTAAAAAATTTATTGAGGAGGGATATAAAACCATGTATTTTTATTAATATGTATTTATTTTTGTAATGTAGGTTAACTAACTAATATTTTGTTCTTCCCATTTATTGGTAAATTTTCCTTAAAAACTTAATTGTCACCGCAATTAAGCTTTTAATCTTCATTTTAATTTTATTATTATTTTTTTATATTTACTTTTGAAAGAGTAATCCATTTTTACACTATAAGATCAAAATACCTTATGAATGATAGCTTTTTATAAATTTAATAAATTTATAGTGGTAGATGTGTGTGCTCCCCTCAGTGTTGATGTAAGATTTCTGTGAGACAATAGCTAAATTTTTTTATTTGTAATATTACATTTTGATTTTGCACTCAACAACTGTTTTTTCTACTAAAATGGAATCATTAATCGAAAAAGACAAAACATTATATTTACAATAAAATTATTGTAACAAGGTCTGAACTTGTATTGGAATGATACATTTTTATTAAATAACAAGAAATTTTGGAGCTCAGTGTTACTGATGTACTAAGGAAGCCCTGTTTTAGCAGTGAAATAAAACAGAAATATTCTTAAATTCTGGGGATAAAGAGGAACCTTTGCTTATGTTGTTTTGTTGATATTTCAGCAATAAAGATTATCTTCATTTTATTTACAATTGCATTAAAAATATAGTGATGAGAAAAACTCATGCCTTGTCAGCATTGCTGTACTAGTTTGGTGGTTTGTACTTGGAAAACATCTTTGGCATTTAGCATGAATATAACAGTTTCAGTTGTTAAAAATATCATTGAGGATGGATGTTCTTGAAATTTATGAGAAATGCAAGGAAAGCAGTAAAATTTTGAGCAGTTTGTTCTCATCCATTTTTTTGTTACTGTTTATACCAAATTAGCCAGCCTGTTCATATTTCATCTTGGATTTCTTATATTGTTCATCAGCATCTCTGACCTACTTATGAATGACCTATTGATTATGAACCTAACCTAGATTTATGATCTACTGATATGAATTTATTACTTCAATAATCATGACATTTTACCTGATTAAAATAAAAAAATTTCTTCTACTTCTACAATGATGTTAACTATTTGTTATTTTACCAGATATAAAATGACAATATTTAATAAAGCCAATAAACATCTTTGCATTATATATTTATTGAAATCAATCAGGTGTTGTGACGAATTAGGTTTATGATTCTGGCTGCCAGCTTTTGTGGCACAACTGATAGTGTGTCTCGGCCTTTCATCTGGAAGTCCTAGGTTTGAATCCTAGTCAGATATAGCATTTTCACACAAAAATTGTCATTCATCTCATCCTCTGAACCAGTACCTAATGATGGTCCTGGAGGTTAAAAAAAAATAAAAGTAATGTTTAAAGGTCCATACATTAAAACATCCAGGATTAATAAATCCTTTAAATAATTTGTGTATGGTGAGGGTCAAAATCAGAGAAAATAAATTTATGTAAATTATATTAAACATGTTGTCTAATGTATTGCACTCGCTGGACAATATTTTTTCTCCTTTCTAGAATAAAAAGAAAGACAATATCAATAAAATAGAAACCTCGGGTTCTACCTCAGCATGTGGTACACGTTAAGCCTTAGGCTTCTTTAATTTATTTTTTGTTCCACCGTAACCGCTCTTTTACCATGTATTTTTTCAATAAATCCACTCTTTTACTGTGTAAATTTAACAATAAACTCTTATTTGTCATTGTAAATATACATCAGATTTTGCATCAAAACCTAGTGTATAAGCCTCAGGCTTTTTTAATGCAGTCTTTTTTCTATATCCACCTCAACCACTCTTTCACCATATATTTTTCAGCAAAATCCATATTTTTACTAATAAATTTCTCAATAAACACTTATATACATTTTTAGGAAAAGATAATGTTTAGCTTACATAAAACATAAAATATGCAAGAGACATAAACATAAAATACATACTAAGAAAGTACTATCTTCTAGACAAGTAATTCAGACATATCTGGTGCAAACTGCTAGCTATTACATTGGGCAGATGAGATTTGTATTTACTCAAAGACTAAAAAGAACATTCACCAGAATCAATCACTTTTTTTTTACCAGATTGTAGAATTGGACCTATACAAATATATTAAATTACAACTTACAAATTTTACACAAAATATTTAAAAGTTATAAACTTGATGAACAATATAAAGTTTACCTACACTTTATTTTATGAAAAAACACCTACTAAATAAATAAACATTATACAGATTATTGTATAATGTTACTGTACACATGTATAATGTTGTAATTACTTTACAATATTATACATTGAACTACTTAAATACATACTGAATGGGGTTTTTTTTTACCACTTTTAGATTATCACCACCTATAACATTATTGAGGAAGGAACTCCATTATAGTTCTGAAGAAAACTTCTGAAAACATATTTTCCAGTATTAAAAAATTGAATTATGTTAAATTTATTATTTTTTTCTGTTATTATGAAATATATATGAAATAATTGATAAATTTTACAATAAACTAGCAATTGTTTTAAATATTTTAATATTAATATCATTTTAGCAAGTAAGCAATTATTATTTTTTTGTTCAGTGATATGATTGAGTTATTTAACAACTGTATCTTTACATGTTACATGTATTTGTAAAATCTGTAAGTAAGCAGAATAATTTTTACAAACTTGCACACCGAGTAACTAGTCATAGTAGTATATGATTATACAGTAAGATTGATTCTATTGAACAGAACTGATTATTCTAATAGCATTGAAAATGATGTCATCTGCTATAATTGATTGGCAGACCACTACATGGAACTTGAGGTATCATTACAAATATAGTCAAAGTATGCCAATAATAATTTACATTAATATTCATGTAAACTTCACCATGTTTAAAATATTATTCTACAACAGTTTTTATAACTTCATCAAGTATTCATATTTATATTATTTTAGCATCAACAAAAGAATAAGTTTATAGAAAGATAAGAAAAAATTATTATTTTGAATTTGTTAATAAATTGAATAGGAATTCTTCTACATTGCTGTTACACAACAATTGTTTATTTTGTAATTTTATTGAAATAGTATGGCATTTTTTTATTAGAAAAGTAGCA
Source organism: Zanna intricata (assembly GCA_010016005.3). Taxonomy (NCBI): domain Eukaryota; kingdom Metazoa; phylum Arthropoda; class Insecta; order Hemiptera; family Fulgoridae; genus Zanna; species Zanna intricata. The sequence goes on from JAAAKQ030056903.1 coordinate 4,274, forward strand.
ATAATAGAATTTTTCATTTTCATGTAGGTCTTGTAGGTGACCTTGGCTCATAGATTTATGATTTTTTTAAAAATAATTATAATGTTATTAACAACATAAAGATTTCCCAGTTATTCATTTTATAATTAAATTTTAAGTCTTTCTATTGTCTGAACATTTTTTAAACAAAATGATGGGTTAAAGAAATGGAATACTTATCTCAAAAGTTTAATAAAAGTTAAATTCAGCAAAATGATTCATCCGCTTTTTTTTATAAGTGGATGTATATGAATTTATAATGGATTATATGTATTAAATTATTTTTTCTGCAATGAAATTTTTGCCTTGCTGGTAACTTAATGTAGCTCCTTGTGAAAATTTTATTTTAATCTACTCTAAGTTTTATATACGAGACTGATTTTTATTGTAACTATGTTGAAATCTTTTCTGTTAAATTATCATCTGTATTTAGATATCTTATTATATCACTAATATTGTTAATTAAATGTTAAAAGAGAAGATTCAACTTTAGGGTTTGTAAATAGAAAGCTTCAGATCAAAAATCTGTTTGCTTTAGGGTAGCACTCAAATGAAAATACTTTTTAAAGAAATTTTCATAGGCTGAGCAATTTGAATGAAAAGTGAATATCTTAAAGTAATTTTCACCATCCTTAGGATTTATTAAAGTTCCATAACTTTAATTTGATTTTAAACTTCTTATAGAGTTTAACTTTAAGATATGAAAATTTACATAAAATTAATTCTCATTTAATTAAGAAAGAATATTAATATTCAAAATATTGTATGTTTGAAGCTCTTGACCAGTATACTGAGAGACTAATAAATATAAATACAATCTATTAGTTTAAGTAAGACAAATTAATCGTAATAATTATTATTGTTATTACTCTTATAAGAGCAAATAAATACCACAATATTCATAATAATCAGCAATAAATTACATACAAATTAATAGTGTTTAATATAAGAACAGGATTTGTTTAAAGATAGTTGAATTATAAAAACCAGAATACAGTCCCATTGAAAGATATTATAATAACTGTTAATCTTAACACCTAATATTGCATTGATAGCAAGATAAGATTAGGTTCATACAATTCCATTCATGGCAAATACCTTTCCTGTTTACAATAGAATTAACCCAATAATTTATTAATGAATTTAATTCTTTAACTTTTACTTATCGACTACCAATAACTCATAGAAAAATTTCACCCACTGTGCACACTGAAATTCTTTGTTAACTGCTTGTGATGTTACTTTACTCGTTCTACTACATACTGACAGATAATGCTGTCTTACAGTCGTGTCAAACATAGCCTGCATCACTACTTCACTAAATTTCACTTCATACTGATTGTCCCAATGGTTCGAGCAGTTTTTATACCCAGTTAAAGTGTGAGAATTCTCATTGCTTCTTATATTTTCATATGAATGACTATTATATTCTGATAACCTTTCTTGTCGAGCAACAACTGTTGGAAGTGTGCCATTGACAGTATTACAAAGAACGATTGTTAAATGAACCTATCAGATTGAGAAAAGGATTCCTTTTAGTAATCTTCTGGATTCCTTTCATAAATATTTTCTCATACTTCTTAATTGAAAGGAATTTCTTTCTCATCTAGTTATACTGCCCCCCTCCTTCTTCCTTATAAGGCATCAGATGATGTAGGTGAACAATTATCTTCTTTGTTCTTGAACTGCATTGAATTCTGTTGGTGAAGTCATTGACTCTGTTCAATGCCGTCTAAGGTTCCTCCCAAATTGTCTGAAATTTTGGAGATCTTTCAGTTGTCTTTTTGACTCGATCTCCTTACTAAAACCTGGACAAATTTGCCTGTTGGTCGTACCTTTCATCAGTTTATAATACATATAATTGGTGGCGTTCTATGCAGCGAGCTCTTTGTCCCTTCCTTTTCAGTACCTTCTCTTCTGAACTTCAAGGAGCTGCTGAGACTGCAATTTTACACTTTCCGCAATCAGTTCCTCTTGAAACAGTTTTCTTAGTAGTTTTGAGCTTTACCATCTGGATGGAAAACTTCCTCATTACTGGTGAATAGCCAACTTGGACTTTGTTGTTGGGCACCCTACTATCAAAATCTGTAACTCCTGCCACCGTCGTCAGAGAGTCATCATCACCTTCTCGCTCAGTATCGGTCTCTTCTCATCTCGTCTCATCTTATCTTGCAATGGTATCACTCTCGCTGAAGATGATTCACTTTCAGGCTCCATATTGCAAGCTAGAAGGATGTCCAGACCATGGATGAGATCGTCCTTAATTATTGCGGTGAAGACAGCAATTACCATGATGTAACTCAACGCGAGCTGATAACTGGTAGTATATCTCCAAATGTACTACTGTTGACAAAAGGCCAATCTAGCTTCTTTTCACATTCACCGACGATGTCTGTTTTAGCGACGGATACCGACGCTCCCGTGTCTACTGCTATCTGAAATAGATAATCTTCAACGATCAAGTTGACAGATCCTTTTCTTATCGTCGTTCAACAAACGAGGTGAGGACGATGATCGTGCTGGTATTCACTGATTAATACTTCTTAATCTTGCCGATTAATTGCAGTGATTTTCAAATGCCCGTTATTCCGCAGTTTCAGCAGATTTGTCGACTTGTTCTTTGATGCTTCAGCTGGTATATTTCGGCCTCTTGTTGAAATTGTACAGGGAACTAGCCCTTCTCGGAAGTTTTGATGTCGTCTCCTGACTCTTCGTTGTAGTTGACTCCTATTCGTCGAAGGCGGAAGTATGACAAGAAAGCGTGTTGGCTGCCACCAATCGCAGAGCTTTGAACGACCTCGCAGACCCGAGAAGGTATCTTGATCTCCGCGTCCTGTAGCCCGTTGATGAGTTTGATGAATATGTGCTCCCTACTCCTGGATATATCCCGGTGGCAGCCCAACTAATGCTTGTTGAGCTAGCTTTCGATAATGGAGTCAAATTCCTACATCGTCTTATTGGTCTTCTGGACTTGTCCCCGTAGCTCACACCTGTAGACAGCTGCCAAGTTGTGCTGTCCGCAGCAACACTCCAGTGGCTGCGATAACATCGTCATAGCCGACGTAGATGGTGCACCTTAGAAAACTTCCTCTGCCTGGTCATGAAGAGTGGTGATCAGGAACGTGACTTTATCCGGTGATCTCCAACCATTATAAATGGATGCTATATGAAGAGAATTCAAGATTATAAGCAGGGAAACAAAGATACAACTATGAGCCGTCAATAAATAGAACTAGTAAGATTTCTTCAAGAAATCTAATTTCCGAACAGTGACCGAAAATTTATGGAATCTCTAGTCACATGCAGTTAAAAAGTTTAAGGTTTTTGAGCAGACTCAGTGACTGTTGCGACTGCTACTGTACCTTCTTGGGAGTTTTTCCGCTTTTACATATCTCTTTTATTTTCTGAATCTTTGTATACGCTACTTCTTTTGTTTTGTTGCCCACTCAATATTCGCTAATTATATGCTTAAAGCTTTTCAGTTTTTTTTTTTTTTTTTTTTTTTTTTTAATTTAACGTTTCTATAAATTTGACTTAAGAACATTACACATTCCATTCTTTTGAAATACTGTCATACAGTTTTTGTACGATTACATCATGTTTAATTTAAGAGCAATGTAACCGTTAAGAAATATAAGCGACGGAAAAGTCATTTTAAATTTAGTTTTAAGTTCAGATTACAGTATTTCTGAAGTTATTCCACTGAGTACGAAAAATAATCTGCAAGATGAGTTGAATCGTGCTTTTTTTGCAATGATTACTTTCTTTTATATATCTCTGACGATTATAGTACTTTAAAATTCATTTATTTTTTTGGTTTTGCTGCTATCAGCCGAGTCCATACAAGGTATGAACAAGATATGTAGTTTTATGATAAGGGCATTTATTTAACGATAGACATAAAACTATTATTTTATATCAGCTTAAATTTGGAATAGAAAATAATTTTTTTGATAGAACATTATAAAAATTAATAGATAAAACTATTTTACAGTAAATTTATGCACGTATTTTGAGTTCCCGGTTATTTCACTTAAGATGATATTCTTATAAATCTGTCAAGTGACAGATATATAAGAATTTTTTACAAGAATTAATGTGCAATTGTATATTGCACATTATACAATTAATAAACATAGAAACAGCTTTCTAAGGAGAAATTTTTTTTAAACTAATAAGTATAATACCGCGAGTTTTAGGAATTGCTTTGATGTTACTTTTTACCTAAAACCTTTGCTTATGCTGATTGGCTTAAAAAATATGTTATTCGATTACTGCAGAAATGAACTAAACGTCTGCCGTGACATAAATAGTCTGCTTGAAAAATGTCAATGAAGTATTAATAGGGCTGACTGCCTACAGTGAAACGGTTGGCCATAATAAGCTGTTAATGAATGATCTGAGTGTCTTAAAAAGTCAAAAATATTAACCGACCATATTTTTCAGAATGTTTTATACAATAACTATATCTCTTTTGAAGTGTTGAACTACTTAATAATGAACTATAAATCATAGAAGTGAGTCATTCCCTTTTGATGCTCGCACAGGTTCAAGGTTGCTGTCTACATTCTTACTAAGTCTGTGTTGGCGGTGTAGTACTTATTAATTTTCATGTAATGTGCTGGGATAAGTCTATAGTATAAAAATGGGCGATTCGCTTGAAGGGGTTGATACCCCTCCAGAGGATCAATCGGTTTCGATTGTAGAACTACCTGAATTTTCCAATTACATACGTAAAATAGTAACATTACTTTTGCAGGAGGATGATGTTACTCCTCTTGCTTTGAATACCGCATTAGAAGATAAAAATAATCAGGATTGTATTAAAAAATTCCTTAGCGATTCACAGGTTTCCGCTCTTTTTATTCAGCGGAGTTCTTCTAAAGGTTTGTTAAAATTTTTTTTTTACTAATTATCTCTGTGTATAAGATTTATGTAACCTTATTTTTGTTGCTAGATATAATACTTTGCATACCACTTAAGTCTTATCTAGTGATAAAATATATGTTTGTTAATAATAAGTTTATGTAATTATAAACTCTATCAGCGTTAAAGAACTAAAAAATGGTTAATTAATACGTTTAATTGGGTTATTAAATTTAACATCATACGTTAGTGGTCCAGTTAGTTCGTGTTTTATAACGTAGATCGACGTATTACAGTCAAGATATCTGTTAAAAACAGTCTTTTCTAATGTAATTTTATTGGTGTAACAAACCCTATTCATTGTAATTAATTTTGTGTTTTTTCATTTTATAGTATTGATTTTTAAACAGTAGATTTATTTTTCTGTGTCAGTACTGATAGGACTGCTTGTTTTCAATATGTTTTTTTATAAAATCAAATTACGGGTTAGTTTTCTACATGAATGTTTAGAAGTTAAAAAAAATTATTTCATTTATGTGTTAACTTTAAATATGGTCTTATACACTTCTCTTGGTAATATTTTTTACATCTTAAAATTATAGAACTGTACATCTTAAAAGAATAAATTTTTCCATAACTGAATTTACACAAAGGTGTGTAGAATTTCATTCGAATAAAAATATTATATGCAAGATTTTGGCTCTTGGCCAATTTGAATTTACAAAATATAACCAAGCTAGAACAACATGTCTTATTTGTACTAATTACAAGTCGTTGATAGCTATAGGAAAGGCATTAAATTGAACTATAAAGTGAAATTAGATATGAATTAAGTTGGACATGTGTAATTATGTCATTTCTTTTTCATTTCCTAATACCTGGTATTTCTGTATGACAATTCATATTTGTATTTATTCTGCAAAGTAGGTAGTGTGATCCAGATTATTTTTGTCATTATTATAACCATGTGTTTTGGTACAGATGGTAGATATGTTTTTTCTACACATTTATGTAAAAGAATGTTTGTGTGTCTCTTACACAGATATACAGTTTTATTTCAGTCGTGATGAAATTTTGCACACTAACAGTTCCAAACAAGAGCAAAATTCAAAATTATTACCTTGTTTAGAAGAAACAGGAATAAATAGACTGTATAGAATAATATGTAGTGTTCATGAGAATAGAGATATATCCAGAGATTTAAAAAAAAAAAAAAAAAAAAAAATAGTACAATTGTAATCGTACTAAGAAGGCAGGTGTGAATACTTCACACTATCATTTGAACATCTCTTTCGTTAAAATGCTCACTTGGCTAATTTACAGGTTAATTTAATTTATAATGAAAGGTGCTAGAAGAAAAACATATTTTGATTTTAGTAAGAGCATTGGCTTAAGGAAAACTATTGTAGCCCTGAGATTATTCATAGATGGCAGGCTTAAGAAAAATAAAACCGCTTTTGAGGCATTTGTAAATTTGTAGAATGTATATCAGACAATGTAAGATGGGAAAAATACAGGTGCACAGAAAAGAATATCAGTTTTAAAGCTATTTGTCCTGTAAAATATCTACCCACAGGAAAATTTATCTCATATTTTGACTAGTATGTTTGGAGTAATGGATGGGACAGCTGCTTTATTCCTGCTCATCAAATTGAGTAGATCAGAGGTAGTGGAGGCACAAACACAAGTTCCTTTATAAAATCCCTTGGGATTTTATTGATTAATTAATCACTATATTTTGATTTTGATGATATTTGATGCATGATAACTACCCACCTTGTGGCAAAAAAATATTTTTTTACACTTAAAAAAAAAAAAAATTTTTCTTGAGAAATAGATTATTTTCTATCTCGCCAACAGATAAAAACAGTTTTTTTCATAAGTTTTACCATTTACTGTAGCACTCTTATTTTACATCATACAGAGGGTCAAAAAAGGCTTTTTGGAAAGAGTAAAAATGAAACTTCATCTTAGTCTACTCAAAATTCATTTTGTTACATAACAAAAATCTTGTAATGTTTACTGAAGTTACCTTTTCTAATTGTTTTTTAAAATTTTGGGCCCAAAATATATAATGAAGGGCTTGGGGTAACAGGTGTGTTTTTTACCTGTTAAATCTTAGGTGCTAGTAGTACTTATAAAAATAAAATTGGACTGTTATTGAGTGTCTTTCATTAAAAAAAAGCCACTAGATTGTAAGATTTTGAAAATGTCTTATTTTTGGGGCCCAAACACCACATGTGTGATAGGTGGCAAAAATCTGAAATGTTTACAGCAGTAAGTACTTTTTATGTACTTGAAAACCACATAAAATTTATTTTGTTACTCAAAGGGATTCACAGGTAAAGAAGCCAACAAAACCGCTAAAAACATTGATCTTTCTAACCGTAAACATATCCAAAAATACTGATATGTATTTTTTCAGATTATAAAAATTACAACTAAACTCATTAGAATGAATAAATTGATAATTAATCAATAGTCAATTACAGAATGATAAATAATTTTACAAAATGATAAACAGTTCAAATATATTAACAAGTTGTTCAATTTACTTATGAATTTTACTCCTGCGAATGGTAGTTATGTATATTTCTTGCACTTTTTGATAACAAACATTAATTTAGTGCTCCTGAAATTTTTTTATTGAGTGGAACTGAGAAGTTCTTATTCACCTTTGATGTAATGTTGTGCCCTCTTCTAGTAGTGAGGCAAAAGAAATACCATTCTGCTGCAATTTCAAAATCATCTTGATTGTAGCACAAATTTATGAAAATATTTTTTGATTTTATATTGGGCTAAGGAGCTATCCAAAAAATAAAAAAATTGTTTAACTTGTGTTAACAATGTTTTTACTTTATTATAACTTGCTTTTGGAAGCAGAAGAGTGATGTAGTGCTTCAAGTACTCACTGATCACACAATAGCTTTGGCGTTATAATTTTTCTTTTATTTTAAAATATATGAGAAATGGATGTATTCTGGGATAAATTTTTCACCAGTGATATGACTGGACTTTATCCTGTCTCAGAAAAGGAAAGTTTTGAGAGAAGTCTCCCATTAAAATACACTCTCCAACAAGTTTTCCTTTTTTATGTTTAGGAAATTAGCTTGTTGATTTGTAATAAAATGATGCCATTTTAGATTATTCAAATTTTCAATAAGTTTATCTAAGTACTCTTGAAATGGAAGAATTTGAGTAGTTACTTCACAACGGTCAATAGAAACCTACTGTTTAAAGATAATTTTAGAATCAAAACATACCAACTCTCTTGCAGTAATCTGAGCATTTCATTAGTGCCAGGACATTCTTCACAGTGTGACAGCATGCACATTTCATTTTCTATATTACATATTATGGTTGAAAGGAGAATTTTATAATCAAATTTCATTTTTAGAGCATATAACATGAGTTTTACATTTTGGTGGGTGACACACTCAAACAGAGTGAGTATCTGACCTTCCAACCAGAACAAAATTTAGGTTTTAAATCAGCAAATTTTGAAAAACCAGTTTTTAAATTATGGTTTTCTTTGAAGGCTGTGTAAAATTTTTTTAAGTTACATAAGTTAAGCTGTTTTTTAATATTAATTTTCTTCCCAAGAGCTTATCCTACAGACACAGTCATGGCATCATTGGGCTGTACTCATCGTTCTGGTAAAAATCTTGGACACATTTAATAAAATTGGTTATCAATTGCATGAGATTTTTTTTGCCAATTTGTGGCATAATTCTACTTGTTTTAACTAATTTTTGGATTAATGGACTAAATATTAATACAACTTAGTTTGATTGTTCCACCTGTTTGATAATAAATTTAAAACATACATTTTTTCCCAGGTTGATATAACTGTTTTCATTTTATCCTTTATTTTAATGATTAATTCTTCATATTCCCTACCTAATCAGCATAATTTTGTGGTACTAAACTGGTTTCTTATGTAGAAATATTTAAATCAAAGGAATCATTTAATTTACTGGTAACTGACTGCTAGGTTGTTACCATTTTTTAAAATTTGTTCCTTTGTGCTGCTTGATAATTTTTGAACTTTAATGGGGGAAATGCCAACTGCTGAACAAGCTTTTTTTACCGACTTGACTATAACATATTGAGGCTCAATTCTGGTTCGCTTTCTGTATCATTTTGTGGTTTTTGTATTTTGCTTAAGGATTTTGAACACAGTGGTGTACCTGGAATTAATTTTAAATTTGGATTGCTTGTTTTAAAGTGTCAAAGATATTTCTTGAAGTGATTTTTTAACTGGTTTAGTGTGGGAGCTAAGTGGGTCAGAGCACTTTTCCTATTAATATGAAAATATTTATTTTAGTATTCAGTTTTATGAAAAGTACAGATATTTTTTGTGTTAGTGTATCCATTTCTTAAAAATATCAATGTTATTTGGTGTGATGTAAATGATAAAATATTGTGCAATACTTAAGATCTATTGTTAAGTCATTTGTGACATACTGTAACAGTGTTAATGCCAATTGAACACTCCATAATCCATTTTTATAAAACACAAGGGCTCTTACAATAACAATACAGTTAGTATAAATTACAAAACAATTGCATAAATTACAATTGCATCATCTCACTGTCTTTTCCCAGTTTCTTTGCAGCTAAAATAAAAATTTCTATAATTAATAAAATTAAAAATAAAAGATATTGCATAAAATAGAAGTTCACTGCTAATTATTTTTTTAAACAAGCGTATATTACCTAACCACAGTAGTAACACTAGCAACAATACAAGATATCACATTGAAATCAAAACAGTAACTGAGCCTTCTACAATGTTTACATTCAGAATTACACAAACATTCATGTCCATGCATGTTTGTTTACTTTCATGTTTAAACATGAGTTTGTTAATATAAGTCATATTTTAAGTAACAAACTATTTAGAATATGTGATACCTCATTAGAGACATATCAAAATATTTTGTATAGTTGGCCTATATCTGAAAAAATATATGCTGTGAATTTTTTGAATACATTGTTCATGGTTAGAAGGAACGGTGTTTTTAGTGAGTTTGATAGCCTCATTACTCGTCAACCCCTTTGATTAACAAAATAAATTGTATATGGTTTTAAACTACATAAAAAGCTTTATAGCTACTGCTATAAAAATTTAAGATTTTTGCCACCTGTCCCAAAGTGGTTTTTAGTCCCCAAATATGAGTCATTTTCAGAATCTTATGATTTGGTGGCCATTTTAATGAAGGACAGTCAGTAACAGTTCAATTTTATTTTTATAAGTACTACTATCACCATAAGAGTTAAAAGGTACAAAACAGGCCTGTTAAGCTAAGCCCTTAGTATTTATTTTGATTCCAAAATTTGAAAAAAGAACAATTGTAAAGGTAATTTCAGTAAACATTACAAGATTTGGTTATGTAACAAAATGAATTTTGAGTACACTAAGATGAAGTTTATTTACTTTTTCCAAAAACCCCCTTTTTGGAAAAGACCTCAGTATGATGTGAAACAAGAATGCTACAACTCATGGAAAAATGATGAAAATGGCTGTTTTTACTTGTTGGTAAGTTAGAAAAGTCTATTACTCAAGAAAAACAAAATTTTTTAAAATATAAAAAGTATTTTCTGCTCACTACAAGTTGGATAGTTATTGGTATACCAAATGTCATGGAAATCAAAAATAGCGATGCTATAAAATCTTTGAAAATTTGTTGAATTAAATTGGGATACAACATTGTAAGAGTTCATGAGGATTTTCTGACCCGCCCATTATGAATATTATGTGTAACTTTTCTAATAAGATGAAATGCCGACAGCACTCAACACAATGTTATCAAACTCAGGTTGTCATGCTGCAACATTTTGATGCAAAGCAATAGTCTGTAGGCTTTAAAGCTGGTAACAGCTGTAAATGGTTTGGACCACAAATGTGTTTCTTTATAACATTCCATACTTTGATCACTGGCATGGCTTGTTCATGGCCAGTTTTCCTAACAAATGTTTTAGGATTATGTTGAAAAGGTTCCCTGACAGTCAACTAATTCTTCCATATGCAGAAATAAAACTGTTTTTATTCTTTTTGGTTCTAACCTTAAACCAACACTGTACATTCCATCCCAGAGATATAAGAAATTAAAACAAACATTCTTTGTATATACCTAGTATTTTAACATTTTAAGGAAATTGGAATAAGATATAGAAAATTATACTATCAGTAACAAGAAACAGATAGTTGTGATTAGAGTAGGAGATGAAAAAAGAAAACCTCTGATTGATAAAGGAATATGATGAGGTTGCATCTTATCCCTATTACTTTTTCAAGTTATATACAGAAATAATACAGTAATTAAAAGTTAAACTTGCATGGTTTTTACTATTTAAGGAAAAAAATACGAGTCAAAATTAACTCTTTTCTGGCATGAAAAAACACGAGTTAATAGAAATTCTGAATGACTTGGATTTGTTGCTAGGTAAACAGTTCATTTTGAAAACAAATAAAATTAAAACAGTGGCAGTGGAATATGACAGAAAGGAAGTAGTATAAACTGAATATTTAATATATTTACCAGAAGTTAAGAACCTTATGAAATATGGATTAAGTAGATTACAGATCAAAAGAGTTGAATGAGTTAATATCTAATATTAGACTGATATTCGTAATATTTATATATATATATATATATATATATATATATTATATAACACTTATCTTGAACTATACGAGGGTGGTCTGAAAAGTTTCCGACCTAACAAAGATACAAGACATTTTTTTAGAAATTTTTATTTTATTTTTCAACATAGTCTCCTTGTACCTCTACACACTTCTCCCAGCGATGCTCCCATCTCTGTAACCCGTCCAA
>JAAAKQ030056914.1:0-15995 GCA_010016005.3 Zanna intricata
CCTGGCTGATGACTGAGATATGTAATCAGTACGAAGGTCATTCAGACGACTCCCGGTAAAGCCCTTCTGGGCTAGGAGCGGGAGGGGTAGTGTGGCGGCCAGAATCGTCACTTGGTGGGTGTCTTCCCGTACGGGGGTTGGGATGCCCCGACAGAGCTATGCCACAATGCAAACTCAGTATTTAGAAAACAACCATGGCTCGTCGCCAAAATTGCCTATGTCCAGCCACATAACTGGACAAGCCGGAACCCTAGCCACCCAGGCTTTTACCTTCTACACTCCTTCCGTAACCCTGGAAGACGTAATGGTCCGCAGGAAGCTAGCAACTACCTTCCACTCAGCCCGGGTATTCCAATTGACCCTTAAATCAAGGCTCGAGTGCTATCAACTAATACAGCATTGCTAAAAAAAATGGTACAATGGCGACATTGATACCGAAGTATTGCACTAGGAGTTGTTGCAATTTAAATTAATTTACAAAAGCCAAAATTTAACCTCGCCATCTGATATGCTATAATTTACAAAGAGTACAAAAAGGGTATCAACATTTCCAAATATAGAATTATTATTGCGAATATATTTAACTTTGCCTATGTCAAATACATCTGGTGAAAGATCATTCTCAGTATTAAACGTATTAAACAGTATTAAACCCAGAGGTCCCAGGTTCGAATCCGGGTCAGGCATGGCATTTTTCACACACGCTACAATTCGTTCATCTCATCCTCTGAAGATATAACCTAACGGTGGTTCCAGAGATAAAAAAAAAGAAAAAAAAAGTATTAAACATGAGAAAAATTATTTACGAAACTCACTGAGTCAATCAAAATTAAATTCTTTGGCTGTTTTTTACATCCAACAAAATGCTTTAAATAATATTAATTATGATGAAATAATTGATAATTTTGCTGAATTAAAGAATAGGAAACAACATTTTTAATTAAAGTTCATTCATATTTATATACTTAATTTTGTTAGACATTTAATAAAATAAATTTCAATTTTTTTTAATTTATTAACATACTGTTCAAACTTTCCTAGAAAAACTAAAATTTATTGCTGTATATTAAATATTTTTCATTAATAAAAATTTAAGATTTGTTTTAGTTTTTCAAATTGTTTAGTTTTGTTTTATATTTTTTGTGTGCTCTATTTCCTGTGGGAGTGGGAAGGGGCCTGGTAAGAAGAAAATGTTTTGGACCCAAAGTGGGTAATGCCCTGCCAATTTACTACTACTATTTTTTAAATTGGTTTAATTCTTGTATTAATTTATAAAAATTATACAAAATGTAATGCAGTCACGATTTGTAAAAGTAGAGGTTTAGAAAATGTACTAATGACTGACACAAAACTTGTCAAAACTAGTCATACAAAGTAACTAATTTTATTTATATAAAGATTACTGTGCTTGTGATTTTTTATCTCAGCCAGAAACAAAATGTTTATTTATTTAAAATATATATGTGTATGTTTTTATACATACAGGTTACTCATAATATAAAAAATAGAAACATAAATAGCTAGATTATAAAGAACCAAGAATAAAAGAAATCAAGAACTGTCACATTGATACTTTTGGTTATTGATATAAAGAGATATAAATTAATTTGAAATTAATAATTATGTTCTACTGACTTATTTACTGAATATCAGGGATTGAAAGATGTTACTTTAGTTAGCTGGATAATCTTCTTAATGGCTCTTTAGTTCCTTCATGAAAAATTATTTATTGAAACATTTTTAAGCTGTAATTACAAGATCATCGATCAGTAAATAGCTACTGCCATTCAGAAAATCAAAATAACCCAAACTCATTTATGGGTGGGAAAATAATAATAATAATAATTGAGGTTTTGGTTTTTAAGTGTGCAGTTAAAAGATTTAATTTTAATTATTATTTTAATTGAATCCTTAGCAAAATGGATAAATTTGTGCAAAAAGGAAGTGAGCCATCTATATTCAGTGAATCAATTGGTAAAAAGAAGAGATTGTACAATGGCAGTTCTTTAAATAATGACTTTATCTCATTGCACGGAAAGCCACAGTGTGTTGTTTGTTTTCAAGTCCTTTCAGATGAAAGCATGAAGCCATTAAAATTAATTTGACACTTGGAAACTAAAAGATCATAAAAGGAAACTCTTGGAATTTTTTGAAAAATATTAAGATACTTGAGAAATCAAACAAGTGTCTATTTGTAAATCAAACCATACTGATAAAACTACACTTAAAGTATCTTATCTTGTAGCATGAAGCGTAACTAAGATGTCTAAACCTATAAAATCACAAAAAGTCTTATACTGTCTCCTTCAATGGTATGGTCAGTGTTTTAAGAGAGATAAAGCAAAAGATTTGAAAAAATTCCTCTTTCAAATGGCAAAGTATCAAGATGAATTCATAACATGGCTGTCGATGTTCGTGATCAGATAATTCAGTGAGTGAGTTCAAGTGAATTTTTTAACATTTAATTTCATCAATCAACAGATGTGGTAAACAGTTCTCAGTTCTTATGTTTTGTGAGATATGAATGAAATAGGAACAGATCTATCAAAGAAAATATGTTGTTGCAAATCGATATTTGGGTCATGCTGCAGGCCAGTGTCTTTTTGATGTTTTTTATGAAGCTACTAAAAAGTGTAACATAGATTGGATAAATTTTTTTGCAGTATGTATTGATGATGCAAAGGCGACAACAGGAAAGAACCGGTGGATTTCTTGAAAGCTTAAAAGATTTCACACCAACAGGAGAATGGATGCACTGCATCCTTCACAGAGATGCTCTAGCCACATAAAATATGCAGAAAAATCTTGAACAGATTCTTTGTAAAGATGATTAATTTTATTAAAAGTCGACCATTGTAAAATAGGCTGTTTGCTAAACTATGCAATGAAAAAGGCAAAAAGAAAAAAATTTCTTCTCTTCTCCTCAGAAGCCAGATACTATTATGGGGGGAAAGTGTTAAACCGGTTATTGGAATTTTGAGATGAATTAAAAATATATTTTCATGAAAACAAATATCATTCTCAATTTTTACAGAATGATGAGTTTATGTTGCTTTTGATTTACTTAGTTGATGAATTTTTGCGTTTATAATAATATTTATATACTAATATTCCCATTCACTGGAACCAGTAATGATGCCAATTAACATTAGGAAAGATCATATATTGTGATGTTTGAAATACTCTTAGAGTCTGTACTCTTTTTCAAAAACTTGTTCTGTTTTAAGGAGTAAAAAGAAAAACCTTAATTGTTTCCAAAGAAATTCAGACTTTCTTGTCCCAGCTTTTCAAACCCCATTCCCACTTTAATCCCATCTTAAAATTCTGGCTCTCCTTTAATTGAAAAAAAAGCAAAATATCATGAAATTTAAAGGAATTTCTTTTCAAAACACATTCTACTTTCTGGGTGAAGAAAAAACTTAATGGTGGCAAAGAGGTTTAAGACTCCTTCCTCCCTAAGTTCAGTCAGTAGCTTCCCTTACCTCTTCAGTTAAAAAAAAAGGAGTGGTGAATTTTAAGAAGTTGAGACAATTTTCTAAAACTACCATTTTAGGCAACTAATTTAATCAATTATGTTATAGTATTTTGTCCCAGTTACATCTGCGGATAATGTAGGTGCTCTAATTCATCTTAACTAAATTGAAACATTTGCATAATTAAACAATTATTTTTTTCAAAAATTCTCATTTAACAGTAAGTAGAAGACAAAATGGTGTTAAAGTGTTTGAGAACTTTTTCCTTCAGTGTTCCTTAAGCTCCATTTAACCAAAATTTTAACATAAAAATTTAAACTAATTTTTTAAAAGCTACCTTCTGCTTCAGAAGGTATCTGAGCAGAAGATATTAGTGGGGACCATTAAAAAATGTATTAGTGTTTAGAGTTTACTTCAAGGCCAGCCAACCTTGTTTAAGAAAAATAATCTTACAAAACTTATTGTAAGATCATTGAAACGTTTAAAAAAATTATAAAACTAAAAAATTATTAAAATTTTTTTTCTAAGTACAGTCTATCTTGTATGACAATTAAAATGCAATTATAAAGATTTAAAACCTCTCGTCATCAAATTTTTAGCCTCTCTTAATTAAGACACATTATAGATACAAATACAAGAACTTCAATTTAAAATTTGTATATTTACTGCTTCTATGAGTTTTTAGTACACAAATAGTATTCAAATATTGCTGCTAATAATTTTATTAATTGCTACTAATTTATTTGTTTTTATTTATTATTATAACACTTGACTCACAGCACAAAAAAAACATATCAAGAGAAATAAAGTAGATGAAACAAAGGAAAAATATGTTGAGGCCCTTACTGCGACTTAACCTGAAACCAGATGTTATAATATACAAAATATTATATCAGTTGGTTGACCAATTGGTTATCTCACTGTAATTTTTACTTACAATAAGCTTTACATAACTCATAAAATAATATATATTTAAAGATAAAACCATATATTTCAAGGTAAATGTTTCAAAAAGAGTTAATCTTTATATAAAAAAAGGTGATTATTAAATCATAATTTATTATACGACTCAATGTAAACTGTTTGACAGAATG
Organism: Zanna intricata; assembly: GCA_010016005.3. Classification (NCBI taxonomy): domain Eukaryota; kingdom Metazoa; phylum Arthropoda; class Insecta; order Hemiptera; family Fulgoridae; genus Zanna; species Zanna intricata. The sequence goes on from JAAAKQ030056914.1 coordinate 4,568, forward strand.
ATAAAAAGACCTGTTAATTTACTGCTTTTGACCATGAAAATGTACTGTTTTATGTATGTAAATTATATTTTGTGTGAATATTTTTACAAATAAACCGAATGGAATATAATAAAATAATCTTTCATTAATTACCATTAAGTTGAAAGTAAAACCTTTATTTTTACTGACCTAAAAATTTATGAGGTCATTATAAAATAGCATTACTCTATAATGAAGAAGTACAATTAGGAAAATGCTCACTGGAAGAATTGCCATATTTTAAAAATTTATACTAAAAATAAGTTATACATATATACAGGTATATGTTAGTTATGAAATAATTTATAAGATAGTATTACTTTAAACATTCAATTTTATGAATGTTATAAAATAATTTGTGAAATAAATTTGTATAATGGGATAATAAATGTTATTTGATATTATCCAGAATTAATACTTACGATGTAGTGTTTGTTTTATCTCTGTTATTAAATGGGTTGTAATCATTTTGTATAAAAATATTATTCAATGTTTTACCACTTTTTTTATCTGTCAATTTCAACCTAAAATTAGAAAATAAAAAAATAACTGTATTAAAATATTGCTGTAAACTTAATATTAAAAAATTATTATTGTTTATTAACTGAATACTCACACTGTTGTAGTGTATTATTCACATTATGAAATTATTTATTGCTGTGCTCATTTGTAAATTACCAGAATCTTCATATTATTATATAAATGTAACAAATTGCACCCTAGCAGAATTTAATTATTTATAAAAATTAATTATAACGTACTTACTGTTTATTCTTTAATTTTTTATTAATGTTAAGCACTTGTACAGAGATTTCTGATTCATTTAAACATAAAAAGATTATATTAATAATGTTAAAATAAAAACATACTCTCCACCGACAATACTGAGGTGATAAACATACAACTCTCTCTATATTTCAATTTTTGAAGAAATCTTTTTAACTAATATATATAAATTTTTATAAATTCTAATAAAGTGTATATCTGTGTGAAAGTGCTTAACATGAAGAAATGAGCAAATAATAAGCGGTAAGTTGTGAATCTTAATTAAATTAAATTAAAAATTTACATTTTTTTCATAAAAGTTTGTTTCAATATATTGCTTCAAAGCTGAATAGAATACCTTATTTTGCTGCTTTGTATTATATCCCAATTTTTCTTAAGTAAATCACTCAAAAGTATAAATAGTCAGTTGCATTTTCTAAAATAATGATTTTCACTATATAACTAGTGCCTGTGGTGAAGAGAGTGAAGCTACCATTTACAGAACTGATAATTCCTTTCATGTTTGTGGGTTGGTAGGAATATGCATCTGTGTACAGATTTGTCTAAGTGAATAAAATAAATAACTTATTTTTTTATTAATTTCAACAAACCAGTTAAGAATTTTTTCTCCTAGATAAGAAAGTAGGTAATGTAAAGAATAAAGTAATTTTCGGTGTTATGAAACAACAGGTGTTAAATTAAAAAACAAATGCATAATAAGTTAGTGTCAATGTAAAACAATTAATTATTTATAAAATTGTATATACAAAAGAGATTTCTAGTGATATTACTGTTACTTTTATTCATTTATTGTAATTTGTTATTTCTATTTAACAGTTTTAATACAGAAATAAAATTCTCCGAATACTATATAACTGACCTTGAGGATGCATTATTATAACTGTCTAATGAAATAACAGAAGAAATTTTTTCTGCATTTTTGTTATCCATTGCTATAGTCATTTGGAATCTGAAAAAGAAAAAAAAACAATTAAAAATTATCAGTATTTAATTTTTATCAATAATATCAATTGTTAAATTAAAATACAGATACATTAAAGTATCATTTAAATTTATAAAATATTAAAGAATGATTACATTTAATCAAATATGTTTATAATATTTTGTATATTGATTATTTGAACATTGAGTATTTTGTTTTCTTTTGATACAATTGTTAATCTTAATTTAATATGATGACATTAATCCTACAAGTCAGCAAAATCTATTCTTTCAGAAAGCTTTATTCATTCTAAATAATTTAAGATTCATTTTTTCTTATATGAAAACAAAATATATTGATAAAATATTCTGATTCGATGGATTTATCGATTAATGTAAAATTATTTGGCAAAAAGTTATTATACCAATATTCACATACAAAATTATTATTTTTTTGTACTTATACTTAATAATAGTATCTTTTTAAACCTAAACAATTAAATTATCCACACATCTCATTAGTAATACTTTCTATGCCATCTTTATTCGTTAATTTTTATCACGATTGAAATAAATTATGATGTTTTACATAAAATCTATTTATTTTATACAGTAACTATAGGGTGACGCCCACTTACTGATACCAATGGATAATAAATGAAAAAATATTTAAATTTTTTATGTGATCCCAATATAATAACTTACGTTATAAAAACAATGAATAAAATTACAAAACTCCTACTCATAACCAACTACACAAAAATTATATACAATTAATCATAAAGTAATGATAGAAAGATAAATTAATTTATTTTCATTTAGATAAATTAAAATATTTATATTAACTATTATTATACATTAATTAAACTGTGTTTTTTTTTTGCGTTTAAGGCTACTATGGTAAGGACCACGCAAATATCATTTTATCTGGTTTCTTTTTCTTTTCTCCCAATATTCTCTCATTGTTTACACATCTTTGGTCTTCCTCTCTTCCAACCATTACACTTTGATATGATTCTTTTCCTTCCTGATCGTTTTAAAGTAACCTTCTAGAATTTTTTGTCTGAATAGCTTTCTACCTTTCATTTTCTGTTCTTGAATCACTAGGTTTTGTAATTTTTCATTTGTTTTAGGTACCCATGCAGTGGTTACTTTTTTATTCCCAGAATTTATTGATTTTTTTTTTAATTTAGTCTTTGTTTTTCCATTCTGTACACATGGCCCAGGAGTCTCTCTCCCTCTTCTTATCTCTTTTTCTATATTCTCTCTTTCTTCATACAGTTCTTGAATGGATTACGGTTTGTATCCGTCTGTTGTTTTCTTCAGAAGAAAACAACAATCCTAGGCCTAGGATTGTTCTGTGTTCTGTCTGTTTTACTTAACGGTTTGAGATTGGTAAGGTGTATCCACTGGATTGATCTAGTGATGAACTCCTCATCACAAATCAGCTGATTTTGTAGTTGAGAGTTCTAAAGTTCAAATACTAGTAAAGATATTTATTTTTATATGGATCTGAATGATATTCATGGATATTATATCATGGATTTATATGGATTTGAATGATATCATGAATACCGGTTTTCTTTGGTAGATTTCTTTTACAGCTATATTAAGCAGCTGGAATCACTGTTAGGCATGTCATCAGCCACTCCTCAGTGCCGTGGCAGCAGTTTAAACTTCTACACCGCCAAGCTTGAGTCCTTTGAAAAAGACCCCCCATCGGGGTCTCCCCTGGCCCATCGAAGCATAAATACAGACAGATATTCAATTAAGGTTTCAGTTTAACTTTCATTTACGATGACTTCAATAAGAAATTACAACCTAACAAAGAAGTTTTGTAGCTGTATACAACCACGGAACATGTAAAAAAATTTAACAATAATCTAATTAATGTTCATCAATATGTTTTTCATTATACTCATCATAAATTACGTTATTTACATTCAGAGAAAAACTCTAACAGTTCTATTTTTTACCTCAACAGCTCTTATGTCTGACAACAATAACAAAGATTGGGACAGGTAGATTAAAGCTATAGATTTATGTAAAAAGTTTAAGCCGTAAAACAATGCGTTAAATTTGCAAATTTTACTCTATATTTATTTTATACTTTCTCAATATTTATTTCAGGAGTAACCACAATAATATTGTGTAACCTAAAGTTTAGATGTTTCTTTTAAAATAGGATGTTAAAGGATGGAACGAGATACAATCTGTGTTTCTTAATATCACCATGTCTTCTTAACTTGTCATGATAGAATCTTAAAATTCAGCAAATTTGATAACTACAACTTTCTATGAAAATATGTCACTTGGTTTTTGTTTAATATATTCATAAAAGGGTGATACTCCATGTACATTTTATACCCTAGTTGTGATAAACAATTTGGTTTTAAAAGTACCAGGTGGCTAAAATTTGGTTGTAAAAATAGTTCCAAAACTACCTGAAAAAGAATTGAATTTTTGACTATCCCTTCAAGGGTGAAATAGGATAAAAGATGAACTCTTAATTCCCATTGCCAATTACTTAGAAATAATATTCATAAATCATATTAGACTTAATACTGAGATATTTTAGTTTCACCCTTTTAAAGGGTGCTTTGAAAGGAAGTCCTGTAATATATTTTCATAAAATTGTTGTAATTAGCATGTGTGCCAAATTCTTTATTTCATTCTGTTAGTATTCTTTAAAAGGGTAGTACTGGGTAAAGGATGTATAATTCAAGTTCATATTTCCAAAGTGCTAGAAATATTTAATGAAGCATCACATCAAGATAAGTATATCTGAGATACCATTACATATGTAGTATTACAATCGCATATTAAACTTCAAAATGTATAGCAAATTTGGTATTGATTTGCAGGTATGAAATTTTTCCTTGAGCTCAAAACCACGAGCATACAAAATATACAGTATTTGCAATTGTAAAGAAAGGGTACTTTGGCCAGTTAAACATTACATGTCATATAATATTGCTGAAAAATTACCTTTATTTACAACTGATGTAATTGATAAGTGATGCTGAGACAAACTACCGGGAGTAATTCAATCAATTGTGCATTTACGTTTAATTCATTGTTTCTGAGTAATACATGTTTTATATAAATATATGTATATTTCTTATCAAATATGTTTTCATATGACATGCCCTTTTAACAAGAAAGTTGTGATGTTGAGTGAAATGATAACTCGAAAAAATTATACTAGCCGGAAATTGAACCGGAAATCAAATGATTTATAAACCACTACATCATTTGGTGGAATATTTTGTTCATGTAACACCACTATGGCTTCTTTCCTCTTTAATTGAATTATATAAGAGTAATATATATATATATAAGAATAATATAACATATATATTCTAAGAAGCTATCAATCATAACTACAATTATAAATATAATTTATTTATAAATATTGCAATTGACTTATAATTGAGAATTTATATATGAAAAACTGATTCAGTATTACATTTTACTGTTATATTTTCCAAATAGGTTCTTCACCAACTATTTCCTCATAACTCTGTCCTTTCATTGTACATATTTTGTTTGTATAATAATTTATTATTCAATATAAAAAAAAAATACAAATACAGAACTACATTCTTTCAATTTTTTATAGTGTCAACCTTACTTTTGAATGAAATGGTGTTAAATTTATTTAAAAGAAATTTTTTTTACTTATTCTTAAAACGTTTTGATTTATTATGCATATGTCTTTCCAAATTTCTATTATTAATATTCAATAAAGCTTTATATTTTGTATTTTCAACGATTGTTTTTCTCCTAATATTTTATTTACAACGAAATTGTAAGTATTATGGAAAACAGAACATTTTTTATTACCTAATAACAAAATTTATTCAAATAGATTTGCATTTCAAGGTGTAAAAATTATGTAATTCTCAGTACAAAAATTCAGCAAAATATTAAATAGAATCCTCATCAACATTCGTTTGTTATTTATCTTCATTTACATTTTGCAACCACGTGCATTTCATATTGCACCTTATATTCTCATATTAGCTATATATAAATATATGTATGTCACTCATTAGAGTTTTTCTACCTAAAAATCCGTAAAGTGTGAGCCGCCACTTCTCGGTTTAACTGTTACAAAAAATCAAATCATACCCCAAATTAAAGCCTATTTGATTTCTAATAAGTTTCTTAAATAATAAGTATTATCTGATTTTTATTTCTATAAAAACATGAAAAGAAATATTTAAACTGTTTTTTCAACTTGTCCTTTCTTTGATCAATGTAGTTTAGTTTAGTTTTACTCACCCATTCCTCCGTTTAGAACCTTCGTTAAAAGGCATGTAAAGTTTCAATTGAATCGGTTGTTAAATGGGCGAGTTATATTAAATCAAAAGCTTACACCTCTTTGTGACACATTGTATATAATCGTATTACATATAAATGCAAAAATTTGCCTGTTTGTATGTAACTGCATCAGGTGAAAACCCAACCGATCGATTGCTTTAAAATTTTCGGGATACAATTTTATTATCTCAGAAAAGATATTAAGTCAGTGATCGAAGTTCTAATTCTCTTGGGGGTAAATCTATGAATTAAAAAAAAGAAAATATTAATCCTTTTACTTCAATAAAAGTTTATTTTTTATTTTTTTTTTTTATGAATATCTATAAAATATTTTCACAACCATAAGATAAAGAATGTGCATCGGGGGTCCAGAAGCTAGAGCCCTAACTGTTTAGTATATACATTACACAGAATGATTCACAAAGAATATGACAAACTTTCATAACTAGTGAAAGTATATAAGAAAGTTCTTTAAAAAAATCAGGTTTTGAAAAGTTTCGTGAGCGTCATGGGCTGAAAATATTTCCCTGACTTCTTCGGTAAAATTAAGCCAAACCAAAATTCTTAAGCTAAATTTAGTGGTTTTATATGAAAATCGTAATTGTGTAATCAAAAAAGATAGGTCCCAGAACTGTATTATTAGGAGTTTTTGATAAATCTAGAGTAAAATAAACTGGGGTTGAAAACCAGCGGATTGTGGTTGAAAATTACTATTTTATGTTTGTCATACAATAATTTTGTCAAATGGGGAATAAATAAATAAAAGTTAAAAAAATAAATTGATTCTGAATAAAAAAACCAGTGATTGATATAAAACAACCCTGTTAAAATATGGAAAGCCACCTAAAACATTGTTTATCGGGCAAATTGTTACTGATTCACTGTGGTGGAGGACATTTTCAGCAGTTCATTTAATTATTTTTAAGTTGTTTTCATTTTTTGTATTTGTTATTTTTCTATAGTATTTAATTTTTTTTTGTAACACTGACATTTTTTTAATATAAATTAATCATATATTATATAATTTTGAATTATAAATTTTTATTATTACCTTCATGTCATTTCTTCTATTATTTCAGCTAAGAAATTTATTGAGAAAAAAGGTATCTTTGTCACTAGATGTAATTGAAAATATTTTATTTCCTTTTCTAACATAATTTTACGACAGAAATTTTAAATTCGAACTAAAGTTTGCAGATAGGAATAGTTTAATAAAAAATAAATTAACTTATAAATTACCTAGAATATCTACCAAAAATAGCAACATAACTTTTACAATGTAAAAGCCTAATGATAAAAGCATTACGCATTTTTTACAGGGACACTAATAGCTAAGTTTTACAATTGTAGCTAAACTATAATTTTGAGTAGTTTAATTATTTTTCTTCCATTATAAAGATAATTAAATTCATAAAAGTAAGCTAATAATCCCTTTCTCAATTTTATCAGTACAACAATGTTGCTACTTCAAGTTATCAAGCTTATTATGATAATTGTCAAGCCTACTATCAAGCTTTATTTCTTGTAGGAAAACTCAGTGCCGATTGGTCAATATACATATATATTTATTATTATTTTTTTTTAAATCTATTTATTCATCTAATATAAAACGCCAAAGTTTGAGGGGGTTTGTCCGTTTGCAACATCACGTAAGAACCAACCAACCGATTGTTGTTTATTATTTAAATAATAAAAAATAAGTCAATTTCTGTCTCAGGGACTGTTTTAAACCATAGATCAAGGCACTAGCTTCCTTCGAAGTGAAATTATGAATTTTTCCTCTTGGACGACGACATAATACCGTTTTTGATTTCGTTTGTCAGCATAAAAATAATAATTATGTGTTTTATCATAAATCCGATTTTCAGGTCTCTATCTTACCTCTTCCCGAGATACAGGGTAATTCAAGGGCAATTGAAAGAGAGACATAAAAGGATATACTCCTCTACAGCATGAGCTTCTATGTCAAGAACGGAAACCTTAGAGGAAAGAAACCTTTTCAGGATTTAATAATTATTTATAAGTATTACTCTCACAACCATGAGGATAACGATCACAACAGGGTCCAAGGAGTGGAGCCACCTGGCTAGAAAAGGGATGAGCGAAGCTAGCATTTTCCTTCCTGGAAGGTCGTGTTAGACAGCCTATTTTATGAAAGTTTATGTAAGGAGAAAGAAAACATTTAGTAAAGCTTTTTCTTTCTAAATTATATATATATATATATATGTATATAATTTAAAAGATTAGAATCTAAGATTATAATCTTATATTATATAATACTAATTTTATTTATATATCTTGCTGCTAGTATATAATTTGTTAAATTATTTAGTTAGATGTAAGTTTTAATTCTAAATACGTTATTATATTGTAGTGAATTTCTAATACATAGTGTCCTATTACATAGAAGCTTATGGCATTAGGGCTTTTGAAATATATGGGTATCTCTCCACTTTTAGTGACGGTTATTTAACTGATTTATTTTATACCAGTTTGATTTTATTAAAAATGTTAAAAAGTTAAAAAATTCCTTTTTCTTCCAGTTAATTATACACACTTCTATATACATTATTTCTCAATCGTAATTTTTGTTTAAAACCAAATTGAATTTGGTTAATATTCAGCTGAAATATTGGCACTAATAGAAAAATCAAAGCAGAGATATAAGAAATAAAATTGTAAGTTATAGAAATTTAAATAAACGTAAATTTTAAATCAGGGTGTTTAGTTTTATTATATAAAATATTAAGATGCATTGAAAGATATAATTTACCAAAGAATTACATGAATATTCTCATAAATTAAATTATTATAGCAGAAATAGTGATGAAAATTTATAAAAGAAGTTTAGATTTCTTTAGAAACAATGTGAAAGAGTCAATATTTTTTATTGCTTAAGTTTCTTTTTCATTATTTATTTGCTTTTTGTTAATTTTTTTTGAACTAGGAAGTATTTTCGGATATATTCTTGTACCTAAGAACTTTTCTTATCGATAAGTTTAGTTTTTTTTTTTGTTTATCCTTAACTATTGATTGAATTACTGTAAGAGTTCATTAAGAAACCTGTATCAAATGATTATTATTATTATACAATTAAATTTTGGACTTACGGTACCACAATATGAACCGATTCTAAATAAACCAGTTTTGGAACAAAACAAAGTTTCTTTTTTTTAAATTACTTTTCAAGTTTCGAGATAATGAAAAACATACTTATCTATCAACATGTGACAATTTCAAACGGATATGTTTATAAAGAATTCAAATGCAGATAAGATAGTTTTTAATTTTATATAGTTACTTTTTAGATAGTTTTAAATTTTTTTGTTTAATTCAATTCAGATTATTCTTTAAAATAGGAACTGACACAAAAATATATTTTTGTAGTATAACTTTAGCAAAGAATCATTCGAAATATACGCAATTCTAACTTGTAGTGAGAGAATGATTTGTATATAACACGATATCTGACTTCCTCACAATTTCTAACAGTCTTATCAGTGTCGCCAATTTAGTGAGAAAATGATTCGTAAATAACCAGCACGATATTAAACTTCCTCACAATAATTTATGTAACACAACAAACACTAACCACACTTAACAAAATCTATATGAAACAATTTAAACTTTCGCACAGAACAATGGCAGTGTCACTTATTTATTACTAATATCTACTTTATTTATAAATATAATTAATTCCAAACAATATAAATAATTACATTAATTACAAAAATGAACTTTATCAATGCAAATTGCCAAATAAAAATTCATTCTTCAGTAAAAATAGTAATTCAAACAAAGATACAACATCATTACTGCTTCTAGTACTATCCATAAAATTCTGTCAAATCCGAAATCTCTGATTACACACAGCAAAGACTGAATTATTTAAATACTATTAATATAAAAATGAAACCATATTAACAAAATATTATTATTAGATACAAAACTGTAATATTATTAACAAAATTCCATTATTAAATATTATTAACATAAAAATTTAACAATGTTTCTCACTTTACTTAATTATATATCTATTTTGTGGACTTCAATATATATGGGCAGTTATAATAATTTTGAAAAAACCTTGTACTAAAACAAATTATATTCATATTCTATAATAAAAATGATTAATAACATTTTTTAAAATTGAAAATTCGTTGATTTAGATAGACATTAAATTCAATTTACTTTTTGATAATGGTCTTTTCCAATTCATACCTATATAAAGGCATTATAATTTAGATATACATATATTTTTTTTTGTCTTCAGTCATTTGACTGATTTGATGCAGCTCTCCAAGATTCCCTATCTAGTGCCAGTCGTTTCATTTCGGTATACTTCCTACATCCCATATCCTCAAGAATTTGTTTTACATATTCCAACCGTTTCCTGCCTGCACAATTTTTCCCATCAACTTTGGATTACTCCAAAAATTAATGTAAATTTTCATATATGTTAGACGATCTAACGGGAGAAAACAGTTATTCGCTGAAATTATAAAAACAGTATTTCCCAAAAAAAAAAAAAGTCTGAGTTGGACACCAAATGACTTACTTGTATCCCTATTTTAATACATAAACACATTTTTTTTAAAAATAAGACGTACATAAAGTTTTATTTCATTAATAACTTCTGATATTTTTTTCATATTTCTTCTTTTTTTTATTGTTATTATTGAATTATTATTTATTGTAGATTCTTTTTTTTTACAATCAAACGTTAATAATTGTTAACAAATCAAAATACATTTAAATTAAAAAGTTTAAAAAAAAAAAGGAGATGAAGTTGGGTATGAACCGATGTGCTTTCCCCTTGTAAGATTCTAATATTAGATTAATTAAAATTTTATTTGGATATAAGTCCGGAATCAATGAAAATAAGTATAACTTATGACATATCGTTGAAAAGCTCTCAATAAGGGCTTATTATTGCAGTTATGAAAAAATTAAAAATCCAAACTTTTGAGTATTTTGGGCTTTTGTGGACACTTTTTGTTTAATCGATTGCGACAAAAAGGAGAGGTGCAAATTAGATATTACAGCAGTCCTAAATCCAAAATTTCAACATTCTACAGTTAATCGTTTTTTATTTATGCGAGATACATGCGCATATACGTTCGTACGTACGCACAGATGTCATGCCGAAACTAGTCAAATTGTTGTAGTAAAAATTCAGGGATGATTTCAAAATGGATATTTCCGTTGAAATCCGAAAAATAGAATTTTTCGCAATCACAATACTCTCTTTACTTTATTCATGATAGACTTAACAGAGAAATTAATGAGTTAAATGGTTTCCAGTTGTCTTCTTCACTGACTCTAATATATTTTGCATATCAGCAAACAATGCCCAGATATATATATATATATATAT